>JASXSY010001859.1:0-64290 GCA_034509805.1 Sipha maydis | reverse complement strand
TTTAAACTTAACTCAAATATGTTGTATTTTCCAGCAAAATGTTTTGCTTCATTTATTGTTAGTTCAAACTCTGTACCACAGCTTATAATATTTAATTTTTCTTTTGATACTTCCACCAAATTTAATACCTGAATAGAATCTATGGATATACTTTGTAAATAATTGGTCATTGTGAGTATAAATTCAAATGTGATTACTGTTAAAATACTTTTAGCTCTGATGAAGTTACTCTATCATTGTCATTTACTAACCTTTGAATGATTCTAATGTTGCTCCGAATCTTTCAAATAGAACAATCACAAAACCCTTCCATGTGAAGTCCACCTAGTGTCGGAAAATCATTTTAGTCGGCGTGATCTATCATCTGGATATAATTGTTGTTGACATTTGATGAAAATGAAAGATATTTTTCTTGCCCGAAAAATGAAAGTAATGCTTGAACTTAACCAAAAAAATGTTTCTTTACTTCAAAACAACCACAAGTATCTACAACAACCATGTTCAGTAGATGTGCGAAGCACCATACATATAAAGCGTTGAGATTTACTTATTTAATAATTGTCCGAAGCAGGGCTTGAAACCGGTATTGAATACCGATTTTGAATACCGGTTAAAACCGTTAAAAACCGATATCGAAATCGAAACCGAAAACGAAATCAAAAAAATTAAATACCGATATCCGTAACCGAAATCGAAATCGAAATCGAAAAAAGTGAATACCGTTATTCAAAACCGAAATCGAAATCGGAAAAAATAAATACCGATATCCGAAACCGAAATCGAAATCGAAATCGAAAAAAGTGAATACCGTTATTCAAAACCGAAATCGAAATCGGAAAAAATAAATACCGATATCAACAATCGAAATCGAAATCAGAAAAAAAAATACTGATATCAAAAACAGAAATTAAAACATCTACTAGATACTGAAGCAGTGGCGTACACACGGGGGGGGGGGGGGGGGGTTTGAGTGTTCAAACCCCCCTCCCCCTTTAACTTTTTAAATATATGAATATCTATACGACAATGGTTAAAATTATAAATAATTTATTTTCGTAACATATTTGTAGAAAAATAAAAATCAAAGATAGGTCACTGCCGAAGTTTTAATTAGAATAACCCAAGAATATTATTCCACGAAGTATAAATACGATTTTATATTATTTTCTTGAAATTGTGTTTATGATTATTGATTACATAGACAGGTTACGGGAAGTTAATTTTAGATCACTAACAAATTACTAACTGATACCGTGTGTTCAATTTTAAAGGTAACAGGAAAAATTTCGAACGCATGATCTTGAATTTGATTCGGGTTTTTTTTACAGGGTACAGGACACATAGGCGAAACTAAAAACTTTTATTAGGTCAGGCCAAATGAAAAATATAAAAAATACTTCTATTAACAACTTTATAATATAGTAATTTTGTTTAATGTATACATACATATATATTAATTATATTCTAATGAATATTTTTTTTACAATTTAAATATTTAATAATAAATAAAATTAATATAATTAATTAATACATTTATAATAATAAACGACGATTAAATGGTACCAATTTTTTAAATTCTTCGATGACATCATCACAATCGATCATCACATCGAGGACAGTAAAATATAGTAGTCACTCTTTTAGTATATTCGTACACTTATAAGTTGTAATAATAGGTACGAGTGGTAGTATATAAAACGTACAAATGTATACGTTTACAAATATAAATATAATAATATAATTATTTATAATGCCTAAATAATTATTAATATATATAATATATACAAATTTTTAGTCGGTATTAGTTCAGGCTGACTGGCCTGACCCGTAGTTTCGCCTATGACAGGAGATAAATATGTTTCTGATAAATTCTCAATTTTTAACTATTTTTTATCTGCGCATGCACAGTAAAATAAAAATTTCTTAAACGGGAACCACTATTTTTAACACTGATTTGGATTGCTCTATTTTTTCTGAGCAACTTTGATCATTACAGTTTTTTGATATTTTCAAAATTGACATTTAAAAAGACAGTTTTAAGTTATAAATTAGGTAATTCCTATTTATGGCATATTTCAACGCTCTATTTTAGTCAAGCATTTATAGATATTATTATAACAATTTATGTGTCTCTGTGGGAAAAGCACATTCAATTTTAAAAAAAACATAAATTATACGCATATCGACCTAACATAATACAACATTTGTTACCTGGTGATTCCGAAAGAAGACTCACATTTAATGGTACAAGTTCAAGAAGAACCATTATTTTTAAAATATGTTTATTCGACTGATGAATCAAAATTCACTAATAATCAGGGCTTGAAACCGGTATTAAATACCGATTTTGAATACCGGTTAAAACCGTTAAAAACCGATATCGAAATCGAAACCGAAAACCAAATCGAAAAAATTAAATACCGATATCTGAAACCGAAATAGAAATCAGAAAAAATAGATACCGATATCCGAAACCAAAATCGAAATCGGAAAATATAAATACCGGTATCTGAAACCGAAATCGAAATCGAAAAAAATAAATACCGATATCCAAAACCGAAATCGAAATCGAAAAAATTAAACACCTATATCCGAAACCGAAATCGAAATCAGAAAAAAAAATACCGGTATCAGAAACCGAAATCGAAATTGAAAAAAAAAATTTCGGTTTCAAGCCCTGGTCCGAAGACCAGAATATATGCCTTGCATAGATACAACACCATCATAATATTATAGATTTTTACGTCAGTTAAAATTATACTTATCAGTTAAACTACATATTTATTTAAATTAATCATGTCCGATTCCATCAGATGCGTTTTACCAATTATAATTACCAAACGTTCTTCAATACTACCATCAGTCTTGTTAAGAAGACTTTTATTCAGATATATTCAATCATTTATTTTGGCTGCTGTTAGTTAGAAATGATACTTTTTGGCATGTATCATGTATTAGACATATTTATTTGATCTATTTAATTTATTAAACTATCGAGGTTGTTACTCAGTACACTTAAAAGCTCTAAAATATTCCTCTATTTAGGGAAGTTTTTTTTCATTATGTCCACGAAGAGCTATGTTTTGGAGAGCAGTATATAAAGGTGCATCTATGATCACTCGCAATAATTCCCTATTTGAAGCAATTTGTTGTTGAGCAGAATGCAAAAGCGTTTAATCCAAATGTTGATTTTTAGTTTGAATGCCACAACTTATTTCTGCTTGTTAATGTTCTGTTAAGGATTCACAATTTTCAATAGTCAAGCCGGTCGCTGATTTCAATTACAATCAAATAATTATTTGAATGACCATTGCCAATAAGGCATATTCATTAACAATTCATGGTCTAACATTTCTAAGCACTATTAAATTAATTTAATTTTATTGAAATAATTAAGTCAGGTATAGTAGTTAATTATTAAAAAAATTGGTCCTGGTAAATAGTTATTGTATTTTGTAAGAAATGCAGAAAATTATTCCACGAACAATATGATATCGTGATACCCTAGAAACTATAGAACAATTTATAGGATTATATAATAAGAGAGTTGCACCATTCGTTAACCACAGAACACGTGATTTCTCGGTTTAGTATATTAATATGATAATTGCACATCACTTAAATACGCCTTATAAATCTAACAACAATTGAACATATTCATATGGAAGACTTTCGAATAATAATCTTGAGAATACTTATTATATTTATTACTAGTGGGTCGTAAAAGATGACCGCGAAAACCGTAAGTAATTCCTTGATGCGTTCATATTGCAATAATATTGCACACTAATTAATTGCTCCAAAAAGATATTATAAAATGTATTTTAAGCATTATTTATTCTTAACGGAACGATGTCATTTTTATTATATATTTTAATTCATCATTTCATAATTTAAGTTCACTGTACATTCCATCAATCCGGTTTGAAAATTATCAGTACGTACGAAAAAAATTCATAAACATACACAATTAAGACCCAAGTGTCATTGATTATTAATTATAAGGTGATTAAAAATACTAACATGATAGGTTCACGTTTGACAATGAATAAGTACACTGTGAAGTAAAATAAATGAATAAATAAAAATAATGATTTTAATTACAATTCAAAACCGTTTCGACAATAACTGCGATAATTAATGAAGCAAAATTGACATGTCGAACACTAATCAGTTTCCCTCACTGTAGTTTGGACGTAGATTGTTCATATCATTGCGAATAACCACTTTACCGTACTGCTTCACAAAAAATACTGTTTAAATCTCGTTACGGGTAAGTACATAGATTATTTAAATTGTATTAAATGACTCTGGAACTGGGTATATTTATCGGACTGTGGGGGTTTCCGGGGAGTAGTCTAGGTCTGTTCACACTTGATCCATTGGTGTACATAAACATGAAGATCAATGGTGGTACAATGAGTAGGAAGATGGGGAATCATCTCTTGGCCCACATTTTTCCTGGATGTAATATGTATAATATACAAGCTAGTTTTGACCACTTGTTTGATATATTTATATTTAATACTTCTACTGTGGTTAAAATTCATTATGTGTGATTATACGTTAATTAAAAAAATGAACCGGATGGGCCTCGCTCTGCTGTACAGTTAGGGGTGGAGTGCACCTCGCTTATAGGATAGGTCATTATTATAATGGATTTGTTAAATTTGAATGCAATGATAGATATCATTGTATACGAATAACGATTCTGAACGGAGTTCATATGTTAGTCTAGAATATAATACAATGTTATTTATAAATATTATATAAGTATATTTTATTTTTAAACGAAAAATTTAGAAAAACCGAAAATTTAAATTGTCTATAAATAAGTCAAAATATGTCAAAATACTTTGAAATTTTAACCATGTATAGAAAACGTCAATATAAAGATTTAATGATAATTTCAAGTTGTTGCGGTTTTTCGTTTTTGAGTTAGGGCATTTTAAAAAAACCGATATCATTTGTCAGTCTAGAACATTCTACATTATATTATATTTTACATGTAATTTTATGTCAATATTCGATGTTCAAACGCTTATAAAAAAAAATTGTACCTATGGATTTTAATAATTTTTGAATGACATTAAGAACTACTTCTGTGGAATCTTCGATTAAATTTTCAAGTATTTTGTAGAAGCCAAATTTTTTTTATCACCGATTATAAAAATAAAATGTAAAAAAATCGAATATTTTAAATGACTATAAGTGGCTTAAAAATCAATATAATATTTTGAAAAAAATATTGCATAAAAGAAATACCAATCTTAACAGCTGGTAGAAATTTCAAAAATCTGCGACTTATACTTTTTGAATTATAACAAATATTTAAAATCGTCTGAGAATAAATCGCTATTTTATGCAATTTCGTAAATATTTAAATTTCAAACAGTCATACAATTTTTTCCTCTTAGTCCGGTAGAAATTTTTTTAAAGATTTTTGAAGAGTAGCTCATAGATAACCTAGTGTTAAAATTTTGAACCTTAAGTATGAACAAAAAAAATTTTATGAATTTTTATCTACAAAATAACATGCAAATTATCGTGATTTTTACACATTTTATACAAATTTGAGAATTAAGGGCTTATAAAAAAAAATTGAGTTAACCGATCACCGATATTTTTTATTTACGATAAGTTTAACTTATTATAAACCTAGTATAAAATTTTCAAGAGTTTTCGCTCAATCAATTAAATTTTATAGATGTTTAAAAACAAAAATTTAACAAAAATCGAAAATTTAAATTGTCTATAAATAAGTCAAAATATGTCAAAATACTTTGAAATCTTAACCATGTATAGAGAACGTCAATATAAAGATTTGGTGAAAATTTCAAGTTGTTGCGGTTTTTCATTTTTGAGTTAGAGCATTTTAAAAAAAACCGATATCTTTGTCAGTCTAGAATATTATACAGTATATTATATTTTACATGTAATTTTTTGTCAATATTCGCTGTTCAAACGCTTATAAAAAAAAATTGTGCCTATGGATTTTAATAATTTTTGAATGACTTTAAGAACTACTTTTGTGGAATCTTCTATTAAATTTTCAAGTATTTTGTACGAGCCAAATTTTTTTTATCACCGATTATAAAAAAAAAATGTAAAAAAATCGAATATTTTAAATGCCTATAAGTGGCTTAAAAATCAATATAATATTTTGAAAAAAATATGACATAAAGGAAATACCAATCTTAACAGCTGGTAGAAATTTCAAAAATCTGCGACTTATACTTTTTGAATTATAAAAAATATTTAAAATCGTTTGAGAATAAATCGCTATTTTATGCAATTTCGTAAATATTTAAATTTCAAACAGTCATAAAATTTTTTCCTCTAATTCCGGTAGAAATTTTTTTAAAGATTTTTGAAGAGTAGCTTATACATAACCTCGTGTTAAAATTTTGAACCTTAAGTATGAACAGAAAAAATTTTATGAATTTTTAACTACAAAAAAACTTGCAAATTATCGTGATTTTTACATATTTCGTATAAATTGTAACTTTGAGCACTTATAAAAAAAAATTGTGACTTACGATTTTAGATTTTTTTTTATCAGTTAAGAAACAACTTATAAGAAACCTTGTATTAAATTTTCAAGATTTTCTAGGCAGCCAAAAAAATTTTATCGTTATTTAAAAAAAAAATACTTAAAAATATTGAAAATTTCAATTGTCTATAAATAGCTTAATAAAAGTCAAAATACTTTGAAAATTTAATGGTGTATAGAGAACGCTTATCTTAACATTTGGTGAAAATTTCAAGTATTTACATCGATTAGTTTTTGAGTTATAGCAAATAAAATAAAATAAAATAAAATAAAAAATTTGATTATGTCAAAAACTGGTTTTGCGTAAAAACTCCCGTTTTTCCCAAATTTTTTTATGGTTTTTCCCGTCGCATTTAAAAAATATTGGAAATTTTTAACTTTTGACCCCCCAAAGTACCAAATAGATTCACTTTCCTTTCAGAAAAGTTGCTACATAAGGCAATCGAAGCATTTTTACTGCCCCAAAACGTGTCGACAGACACAAAAAAAAAAAAAAAAAAAAAAAAAAAAAAACACACATCATTGTAAAATCAATACATTCTTCACTCCGTTCAGAATCTAAAACAGTTAGTGGCATTCGAGGAATGCCGCGATAAAGCTATTGCATATTCAATAAATAAGAAGTTGATATAATTTTAAATATTTTTATTATTCAATTTATTCAGGAATTTGTATCATAGCAGCTACGATATTCCATTAATTACGGGATTCCACAGGTAGTGGTCACGCTTATTCGTTACGAAAAATTTTTTTTCAGTCACTACACCAGTCCTGTGATAAAAGTATGCAATAGCTTAAAAAAAATGATTGTAACAATGGGAATTTGATTCTCGGTGTGGGTTACATCGAAATCTTAGCATTTTCTATGGGCGTAAAAATTCCTAGTTCTGTCTGTGATGAAGACTAGCTATGTGATTTGATCATAAAGTTTTTATGCACCAATATTAACTATTCATTAATAATCTATAGTGCCTTTAAAACAACCGATGTTCTATATCTCTTCATAACAAATATGAACACATATACAAGAGGAAATATATTTGATTGTAATATTATAATTATATTTAGCTGTGTATTGGGAATAGTTACGTATATTAACGGTAAACATTTTTCTTATAACAATCTATTAAAGTATTAAATTAGAATATTTATGACCTCACAAAAACAAGTGAATAACTAAAACTACACCTCTAGTTATTAATCCCAGAATGTCAACAAATAGATTTTTATCATACTACACGACGCAATAAATGTTCGTGTATAAAAACATGATCACAATAATAACCCATTAAATGCATAACGAAAAACTAAATTACTCCAAAAGCTTAATCTTGAGTACTCATAAAACCGTCCAAAAGAATCAATGGTAGTTACGACATTTCGATAGATGATTGTAACTTCCAGAAATTCCCCCCTACATCCATGCAAATCGTTATTGTTGTTATTTACTGTTATAATCGAAAGTATCGAATTTAACTACAGTGTTACAAATGTATAAAATTGTTTTTGTTCATTCAGATGAATTTGTTCATAGACACGTTTTAACAACAGTGCAATTAACATGTCGATTAAAGGAGTTTTGATTGTCTTGACGTTGGTTACCGCTTTGCCTGCTGTGAGTAATACAATAAGACATTGTTCTGGGCTAACATCGATCGTTTACGATTAATTCATGTTCATCAGAACTGAGTCGAACTCTATAAACCGTATATAAATAAATAACAAACTATAGTCTATTTAATCAATAACAAAATACATTTTTTTAATTTGTTTAATTAATCAATTTCAGGTACTAAGTGTTACTTTTCTTGAATTTTTCAAAATTGCACATTTATTTTATACTACACGTGATGTTTACTCATTCTCACCAGTGGGATTCGATGGACAAAAAGTACCATTATCGCAATTTGTGTATGCCGATTACTACATTCTTTCCAAAAAAATATATCACTGCAATAAATAATATATTGATTTAATATATTGAATAATATATTGATATATTGTTTTTACAGTGGACATCCAATGGCAATTTTAAACATACCGTTTAAATTAGATCCTACACGTGTCTCTTTTTTAAATAACTTAGCGGAGTCTTTATCTAGATTTAAACTAGAAGTACTTGCTTTTCCAACAGATGAGTTTTCGTTATCTAAGGATTTCGATGTAAGTATAAATACATTTTTGATATAGAATATAGAATTATTTTTATAATAGACATTTCTTGATCAGATATTTATTTATACACAAATAAAATATATAAAAATAAACCATATTTATTTGATTAAAGTATAAGCGTTTCGTAGGTCGGAAAAATTAATATAATATTTCTAAGTTAATTGTATTCAGGTGATTTTTAAATATTTGCTACAAGACATGCAGAAGAGTAAAAAAACACATATTTTAATAGAGACCATTGGTTCTTTTAGTTTTTTTTTTATTTAAGATCAATGCTTCGTCAACATAAGATTATTAACCTAAAGTTACAATAAAAATGAACAAGGATATACTGTATACAGATATTTACAATTTATGGTCTAGATGGGCATAGTGGAAAAATGTATAAATTTCTTCGGTGTTTTCTTTGTTGAGGGCGAGTCGGATGCATGTTGAGTGTTTGATAATTTTCCGAGCTTCAGAGTATTTTGGGCATCTTATTACAATGTGGTCAATCGATAGGATCACGTTGCCTGAGTAGTATACTGGAGCAGGTTTCTTGGCGATGAGGAATGATTAGGTGAGGTGTGTGTGGCCTATTCTAGCTCGGGTAATAATGGCCTCTTCTCTTTTTTTTAGGCAACCGGGAAAATTATCTTTTTTGATTTGATGCTTGATATCCCTTAATTTATTTGATAGGGGGACGTTGAACCAGTTTTTTTGCCATGTGTCTAATATTTTGAAGTTAATGATGTTGAGTGCTTCTTAGGAAGTGGTCAGGTTTAGTTTTGGAGCGTTGTGGTGAAGTGTAGAGTTTACGAATTTATCAGCAGTTTCGTTGCCAGAAATGCCGACGTGGGACGGGACCCGCATGAAAGTGAATGTTTTATTTTATGAAGATATTAGTTCCCGAATATGCTGGAAGAGTTTATTTGAAGTATAAGGATTTAGGATTTGGTATAGGTTTTATTTAATTAAATTTTTGTCAAACTATGGGTGCTTTCTTAAATCATTATTTGCATTATGATATATTTTATACAATATGAGACATTTTTTTTATTATTGAAAATCATCGTAACTTACAAAATTGTATTTTTTTTTAAGTTTTTACATGATTATCTATCTCTTTTAAGCTAAAAGCTTGTGTTAGAGATAGAGAGTAACAGGACTTAACTAATATTTATGTGAATATATAGTAATTAACAACAACAAAACAAAAAAAAAAATGAGAAGCAAGAATATACTAATAACAACAATTTGAATAACAATAGAAACTAAGATTAAAATATTTTTAATTTATTAGAGAGAACAACCAATTATAGACTGATTTCCTAGCATTATTTTGAGAAAGCTGAATATTTTTTTTATACAGATATGGCATAGCGTTGAAAAATACAGGACCTAAATAGTTTACAAAAGATTGACCAAAAGATTTGTACGGGTAATCAATAGGTATATCGTACCGTCTATTTTCCCTTTTGTATAGAAGAACTTGACCGTCAAGTCCTTTACTGAAGTTTTTAAATGTAAATAGAATGGCAAATTTTTTATATAAAAGTTTAATAGGTAGGACACCCAATTCTCTATAATTAAGCGAGGTAGAACCAGATAAAGAATATTTATTTAGGCAAATTCTAACTATATTATTCTGGTTTGTTTGTAGTTGATTTAAAAAACAATCTGCCGATCCTCCCCAAATTAGTAACCCGTATTGCAGTATGGATTGGTATAGAGCAAAATATACTACAACGTAATGTGTGTTTTGGTATTAAATCCCTTAAAATATAGAATTTATAAGTTATCCGACGTAACTTTCCCACCAAGTTATGTATGTGTAAATTCCAACGTAAATTGTTATCAAAAATTATACCTAAATATCGTGTACTTGAAACTTCTTTAATCGTTACACAACTATTTAAATCTATGCAACTCATACCGTCGATACACCTATGTATTTTAATATTATTAAGTTTTGGGAAACTTTTGTAAATTGAAAAAGACATAAGCAATGTTTTATTTTCATTAAGCGTCAGATTTATGTCACATAAGATTTGGTATATATTTTTTAATCCAACAGTCGCTTTTTGATGAACCCCGTTCCAAGTTTTATCCGTAAAAAGTAAGCATGTATCGTCAGCGTAAGAGACTACCAACCCATCAATAATTAAATCACTTACTGCGTTGATATATAATAAAAATAAAATTGGACCTAGAACGCTTCCTTGAGGTACTCCATATTCCACTAAACCAACCTGACTTGAAATGTCACTGATCCTGACCATTTGTTTCCTGTTCGTTAAGTAGCTTTTAAACCAATTAAAGCTATGATTGTTAATACCAAAGTTCGGAAAAATTTGGAATAAAATATTGTGGTTAACAGTATTAAATGCCTTTGATAAGTCCAGGAACACGGCAATTACTTTATTACTTTTATCTAATTCTCTATAAATAAACTGTGTTGTATGATACAAAGCATTTTCAGTACCTATACCGGGTCTGAAACCATATTGATTTTTCGATAAGAGTTTATTGGATTCTAAATAAGAAATTAATCTTTTTTTAATTATTTTTTCAAATATTTTCGAAAAATTATGAAGTAAAGATATAGGCCTATAATTATTTACATTTTTTTTATCTCCAGCTTTGTAAACAGATTTAATCACAGCTAGTTTTAGATTATCTGGAAATATGCCTTGCTGAATACTCTTGTTGAAAATATACACAAGCGGATCCGCTACAAGTTCGATTATATATTTTAATAACTTGCTAGAAATCCTATCATGACCCGCGGCTGTATCATCTTTAAATGTATTTACAATGTTGATAACCTCAGAGTTGATTATCTCTTTAGAAAAATAATTATCAAAAGAAAGGTTATTACAAGAATTTACAGTTTTATTTTTACGAAGATAATCTGCTTTCTCTGCTAACTTTTTTCCTATGTTAACAAAAAAAGTGTTGAAAATGTTTGAGACCACCGTTGGCTCTTTGCAAGTATCAAATTGTTGGCCGTTGTGAATAATAGTTTTAATAGTATCTTTATTAATGTTTTTAGAGCAAGTGATTTCGTTAATAAGTTGCCAGGTTAATTTCGGGTTGTTTGAAATTTCTTTGAATTTATTCTCATAAAATTCCTTTTTAGCCAGTCTTAGAATCTTTGTATAGTCATTTTTATATTTTTTATAGTATATGTTGACGCGGTGCGTGAGGTGTCGAATTAAGCACTACACGCACTCGTCGACGTATAACAACGGCGGCACAAATTTAATAATAATAATAATAATAATATGCACCACAAAAAAAAACAATGCGTTCCGTATAGCAATTCAAATGTGTATTGTTATTTGTTGAACATATAAAATCACATATACGACAGTAACAATAATATTAAAATAAACGCACGAAACGGATGGTGTTCGTTCCGCGGTGTCGGAAAAACAGAACGATTCAAATGCCGTACCGGACGGACGTCGTCGCGACCGCTCTCGTCTCCTTTCCAGTGATGGATGGGAGACGGGGTGTCATGACGATGTTGCGATGAGGACGTGATACCAAAACGTGTACGCGTGCAACGATCGAGAGAACGCGCTGTTAAGTGTTTTTGTGATCCGCAAGCGCGCGACGTCTAAGCCACGCCCATTAGTCGCAGTCGGTGGTACTACTATCATTAAGCACGTCTCGGGAGCGCCGATTATTATTTCATGAATCTTCTACCATGTCGTATCACGTCAATAGAAAATTCACACATGTAAACGCCGTGGTATTATTAACAATAACCGCGCGTACCCATTGAAACTTTTTTTTTTTTAAAGTTACTGCTTACCTAAATATATGCACCAATATATAGTTTGTAAAAATTGTAATATAACAAAGCTTAATTTGTAGTTATTGCACTATTACTTATTCAAATATAATACATACAGTTACATACAAAACGATTCTGAACGGAGATAATTTGTCAGTCTAAGATGTATTACTTTTAAATATTGTTATAAATTTCATTTAATTACAAGTAATAGCGCCGCCGTTTATTATGTTATAAACTCACGAACATTTGCATATAATTTTATAGTTAGAAATTCGTAAACATTTTTCTTTCTACATCTAAGATTTAAAAATTAAATTACAAGATTCATCATAAGTTTTTCTACCATAGCTACTTCTACCATAGTAGATACTTTCTACTATTATACCAATCGCATAATTACTTACCCAATTATTTATAATTTTAAAACTAATAAGTATTACACACTGCTACAAAATAGGTAGGTACTTATTTAACTTAATATAAACGAAAAACTATTAAATTAGATTTAAATTGAAAATTGGAATTTACGTAGATGTAATAAAAATAAGTAGATCCACCAAATATTTTACACTTTTTGTTTTTTTATTTTATGAAGCATTTTTTTTCTGTACATTCTTTTATGTTTTTTTTTTATGTACGAAGGGTCAATAATATCGCTTTTCAACATGCGTTTGCTATATTGAGAGTCAACAATTTCTCTCAATAAACATTCTTCGTAAAATCTGAAAAATAAAATGTTTAAAAAAATAAACAATATTATTTGTCAGTATTAAAATGTAGATATTTGCACAAATATGTACTTCTATGGTATAGTAATGATAATATAAATTAACATTTAAACGTCATCATAATTTACCACAACACAATACTTCCAAATTGTCAAATGTTTATTTTAGATTCTAAATGGAGCGATAAAAAATATTTGTATTGTATTGAATGTTCATATTTTGGTACTTAATGGTATAGTATACTCTCAAAAAAATTGATGGGAACACTTCTGACTATAATATAATTGCGTTCCAAGCAGTCTCTTTCACTTCATCACTCAAAATTTCAGCTATTTTCATGTATGTTTTTGGTGTCATACATGGAACATCTATACTTGCTGAAAGTTCAGCCATTTGAGTGTGTCCTATTCCTATCGAATATGTACCACTAACAATTGCTTTATTAATTGGTATAAACTTCAGGTTTTCCTTTTCCGAATCAATTTTAGTCAACATATTACACATTTTACACTTAAATATCCACGAGGAAAAATACCCTGAGCGAATTTCTTTTAAAAATACACAATCAATAAAAGTGCAACCCAATCCTATGCCATGATTACCATTTCTAATTTGGTCAAAAATGTGCATTGCATCTACTATTCTTCGACCACCGACACTAAAAATAAAAAAATATCACCAGTATAAAAATCTATTTTTGAGATATCTTGTATTCAATTTTAAAGTCTTTAATTTATTACTAACTTATTTTCCTCAATTTCATGTGTGGACTGAGTTATTCTTTCATTTTCAATGAGATCAATATTTTTTTCAAAAACAACACTTAAATCAGGCAACATAGCGTTTGAGCTATAATTATAATTCAATTTTTCAATTTGAATCAATAACAAACGATTTTTAAAATAATAAATAATAAAACTTACTTTACTGAACTTGAACATTCTGGAGTATTTGAGTTACTCAACATAATACCTGAGTCATTCAAAACATCATATGATGGAATATTTACTTCAACTGCCCCATTTAAATCACTGGCAATTATATTACTTAGAGTATATTAAAGTTTTTTTTTTTTTTTTTTTTTTATTAATATAAAGTTTTCCTGACATTCGACATCATCTAAACTTAGGTGTAAAGAATTAATTATTTTTTTAACATTTAAAAATTAGATAACAATTTGGTATAAATAGTTAAAACTATGGTTTAAAATAAACTGAATAGGATAAGATTGTGCAACATTGACAGATAATAAATATAATAAAATATAAGACAATATTTACATAATACAATAGTGGATTAAAGATTTAGGACGTCGTGTGGACGGCCGCGTTGGAGTCTGCGACTGTTTGGACGGGTGAATCGCTGAAGCCTGAAGTGCTGTGGACCACTTGCTTTAGATAATTTGCTGAAGAAGCTTACCGATAATTCTCTTATGTAGTTTTTGATAGTAGGAATTTTGAAATCTGTGTGCAGTGCGTCATTTCGGACAAACCATGGGGCATTTGAAATTACACGTAGGACTTTTGATTGTAATACTTGTATTTTGTGTATATGAGTTGTAGCACATTGACCCCAGACCGGGGCTGCATATAAAATTAAAGGGCGAATTATTTGTTTATATAATAATAATGAGCATTTCCAGTTCAATGAAGTTTGCCGATTTATGAGTGGATATAATATTTTTAAGCGTTGG
The DNA here is from genome assembly GCA_034509805.1 of Sipha maydis. NCBI lineage: Eukaryota > Metazoa > Arthropoda > Insecta > Hemiptera > Aphididae > Sipha > Sipha maydis. The sequence goes on along the minus strand of JASXSY010001859.1, from coordinate 49,354 downwards.
TAACCTTGTTGTAATTTCGATGATATATGAGGATTCCAAGTGAGTTTTTTATCTAATAAGACTCCAAGATATTTAATATTGTGATACCAAGCTATGTTTTGACCGTTGAACTTTAATGTATTATAGTATTTGGGTCTTCGTAACGTGAATAGGACTGCTGAGCTTTTTGATGGGTTGAGTGCAATTTTCCAATTTTGTGCCCATTTTTGAACTACGTCAAGATGAGTTTGAATATTATCTATTACCTTATCTACATTATCAGAGCTAGAATATATTACACTATCATCCGCGTATAGAGCTATTTCCGTGTTCATTGTTGTGGGGAAGTCAGATATGTACAAATTGAAAAGTATTGGGGACAGTTTTGATCCCTGTGGTACCCCAGCATTAATGTATGAGATATCCGAATTTGTGTTTTCTATTTGGACGGTGAAACTGCGTGAATGTAGGAATGATCTGATGATGTTGAAGATGACTGTGGGTGTATTAAGGCATTTTAATTTGTAGAGTAGACCGTCATGCCAGACCTTATCAAATGCATTAGCTATATCTAGGAAAGCTGCTCCGGTGTGTTCTTTTTTTTCGAACCCATTACTTATGTGTTCTGTAATACGAAGAAGTTGTTGTGTCGTCGAGTGATTAGGTTTAAAGCCAAATTGACAGTGGGGTATTGCTTCTGTTGCATTTAAATGATTTATAAGTCTGTAGTGGATGATTTTTTCGAATATTTTTGACACCGATGATAATAAGCTTATGGGCCTGTAGTTCTTAGGGTCAGTATTGTCTTTACCAGGTTTTTTAATCATTATTATTTTGGCTTTTTTCCAAGCCGCCGGGAAGTAACTCAATTTTAACAAGGCATTAAATAGAACTGTCATAAATACAACTGCTTTATTTGGTAATTTTTTTAATATGGAATTGGTGATCAGGTCATGACCGGGTGATTTACGGTATGGTAGTTTTTTAATTATTTCTGATAATTCTGATGGATTTGTGTATGGGAAAATATTTTGAGGAAGAATTTCTGCTTCGCTTAATTTTTGAGACACCAGGTGGTTTGTTGCATCGTCATTTTGGGAATTTAGTGTGAAAGTGTTTGCTAATGTGGTAGCAAACAGATTGCATTTTTCGTTAACAGTATTGATAAATATATTACCGGACTTTAGAGGAGGAATTTTGTTATTGTTGGGTTTAATTAACCTTTTGGTTGCTAGCCAGAGATTAGAGTCTGCAGGGTGAATTGTGGATATGTATTTTTGATACGATTCTATTCTGAGTTCTGCAAGTAGTGTTTTGACTTTTCTGGTAAGAAAGTTTAGATTTTGGCGGTCTTCTGGTCTTCTGTGGAGTTGCCATTGTTTCCTAATTTGATGTTTGTTCTTTATTAATTTTTGAACTAATGGAGTTATTTTGGACTTATAGTTACTGTTAAACGTACAACTAGAGACCGTTGTACACTGTTCTGCGGCTTTAGAGATTGTTTCCCGAAAGTGAGATATAGCTTCATCTGCCGTTAAAGTATTGGAAATAGATCTGGGGATTATAATATTGTCTGATATATATTGTTTAAATTTATCCCAGTCTGGTTTTCCGTTTAAAAGTTTGCGCGTTGACTCTGTGTGTGTTAGAGATGCACCAATTGATATTTTCACTGGCAAATGATCCGAATCTAATTCAAATAGGGGTTCTTGATTAATTATTACGGAAGTTGATTTAAGCAGAACCACGTCTAAAATATCTGGGCTTTTATTAGGATCATAGGGGTAGTAGGTAGGTTTGTCAGGCGCGGAGATTATCGTAGATGAATTTGATAAATACTTATATAATTTCCTACCATTCGGATTTGTTGTGTTACAATTCCAGATTACGTGTTTTGAGTTTAGGTCTCCAATAATAATAACCTTATTATAGTCGGTTAAAATTTTATCGAAGTCGTTTGTGTACATGTTAAAAGATGGAGATTGATATGCGCTTACTATAGTTGTATTTATATTATTAATTGATAAAGTTATTGCTACGGCTTCCAGTGAACGCAGCGGAGGTATGTAAGCCTGTTGGTGTTTTATTTTGGTGCGAATTAACAACGCGACGCCGCCTGAAGGCCGAGCGGCTAAGCGATCGTTACGATATATAGAATATCCATTAAATTTAATTGTCTCCGGTGTAGATAAGTGTGTCTCACTTATACAGGCTATATCAACATTGTGATGAGATAAGAAGGCAGCGAATGTGTTGCGATTACGTTTTATACCATTTGCATTCCAGTTAATGATGACGATGTTAGTATTATTTATATTAATTGACATTTATATTATTTAATAAGGTAGGAAGATTTGTGATAACTTTTTTAATAATTTCTGTGATAAGAGATGTGAATAAAGGCATTAGTGATTTAATGAGATCGTTGGTAATATTTGAGTTATTCGTTTGATCGTCTGTTGTAGTTTCATATTTACTTATGTTTTTCTTTACTTTTCCGGCGTACGAATCGTTTTGTAGATTATTTATTAGTGGACTAGACTGGGGTTGAAATGAATTAAATTCTTGAGGTTTAGGAATAACTTGTATATGTTTTGGCGAGTTACCGTGAGACTTGACTTTGCTATGGTTTTTAATTTGTTTATAGACTTTGCAGCCTTTATAGTTCGCTGGATGATTTTCGTTACAATTTACGCATATAGGTGGACTGTTTTTATCTTTAGTACATTCCGAGAAGTGGTGTGGTTCTGGGCATTTAACGCATCTAGGAGGTAGTTTACAGAAGTTTTTTGTATGATTAAAACGTTGACAATTTTGACATTGGGGAATAGAATTGTTGTTTTTACGATTTTCCACCGTTATTACACAGTGAAAAAGACGATCGAGAGAGAAAATGTTTTTTGCCGATTTTTCGAGAATAACCGCGACAATCGGGATTGGTGATTTGTTGCGGTTTTGTAAGCGTGTCACAGAAGTGACTTCATAATTTAATTCTAACAGTGCTTCATAGATTTCTGCTTCTGTGATCGAAATTGGTAAGTTTCTAATTATTACGGAGAGGTTTCTATCTTCCGGAAGCTGATACGTATGATATTTAATTTGGTTAGCGGAAAGATATTTTGTAATAGTACGATAATCAACGACGGTTGATAAGTTCAATTTTAAAAAAATATTTCTATTATTAATGTTGAAATTCTCAACTATTAATGGTGAGATTTTTTTAAGGAAAGCATTATAGTCGTTAATATCGTAAATATATAATGGAGGAATTTTTTGCTTTACCTCTTCGATGTCGATATCGATTATTTCTGTATTGGCGTCATTTGAATCATCATTAAGATTTGAGAGTGGAGTAAATCTGTTTTTGTTACCAGTCCGTGGAGAGAGTGCGATACTGCTCGTACGTTTACCAGCATTATGGGAAGTACTGGTTTTCTGCATGTTCGAACCATGCATAAACTTTGGATTGTCGCACGACGGTAAGATAAGCGAGCGATTTATAAAACACAACCTATTACGATAAACGTCGCGCGAAGACTGTATATTAAAGTTTTAAAAATAACCGTTATTTAAATAGAGATTTAGTCAAATACATTAGTGTACCTATTTATTACCTACTTACATTTTTTTTTTTTTTTTTTTTGACATTTTTGAATATTTTTCATTCGGCGTTTTTTAGAACAGCGATTAGCTTTATTCAATTTAGCACGTTGTTTTTTTTGGGACATTTTTAAAAAAAAAAAATAGCAAAAATCAACAACACAAACTTGAATATAAATCAATAATATTGACTAGGTCAATATCAAGCATAAATGTGTGGTGACATACACAATAAAATAATACCACAACAAAATAATACTTATTACCTACTATAATACAGATAGTATTATATCTAACAGTGTCTATAACAACGCCAAATGACATCGTTGTAAATGTTTAAATAATTGCATACGCTCACGGTAATTGTATTTTTGAATTGGGTATTAATAAATCACGCGCGGTGGCGATAGGAAAACCTATCGATCATGCCAAGTTTCAGTTAGAACAATAACATCGATTTTCTTTTTATTTTGTTCACTCTCTAAAAATAATACTAGTTCATCAAAATTGGCGTTCACGCTCCTAATATTACAACATATAATATTTACATATTTATTATTTATACTCTTATTAACATCAATAAATTCTGAGAAAGATTCAAAATAGTTAGTTTTATAACTAAGGTATCCATTTATATTTAAGACATCTTCCATTTTTAACTAACAAATATATACAAAATAAATTCAGAATTTGATTGTGAGCTTAGACTAAATTGGGCAAAGAGAGCTCATTAAAAATTATACAAGCCTTGGAGTTCTCATTCTTTTTTAAAAAAATGTTGGAATCCTTAAGCCAGGTGAATTTGTAACCCGCGTTGCGAGCAAAAACTCTAGTTTTAAAAAATAGATTTTTGTTAAATTGAGTAAGACTATCATTAATGAAAATACTATCATTATTCCACTTAGGGTCAACAGTTTTACCAGTTAATTTTGATTTTTTAACACTTATCATCAAGTTTCTTTTGTCCTGGATTGAAATCGACTCTGCCACTATTTTTCTGGACCTGTTAGAGATTTTCGAAAAAGCACGATATGCTTTTGACACAGAAATCTTGACTCCAACTGCGCCTGCAATTGACTCCACCGTTTTGACACAGTCTTCGTTTTCAATCTCCGGGACGCCCACAATTTCAATAATGTTTTCAATTGACTTTTGCTCAATTACATTTAAACGTTTTTCCAGAGACGCACATTCATTTTTTATTTTTCGATTTTCTTCTTTAAGAGTTGAATTTTCCTCTTTGATAAGATTAATAGTTGAAATTAAATCTTGCAGTTGCTTGCCGAAACCATCAAATTCCTCACTCATAAAGTTGACTGAGTCAACGAGGTTATTTAAAGTTTCGTTTTGTAAATTTTGAGAACCTGAGTTGGCGGTGGTTGATTTACTTTTGGTAGCCTGAGTTTTAGGGCTCGTCTCTTTAAATTTACATTTATTGCAACACCAGTTTTGTTTGGCATTATTTGATATCTTTCTAAACGCTGTCTACCTGATAGCGGCACATCCAAAATGTAGAAAAACATTGCATTTGTTGCAGTTAAGATTATCACCTTCATAAATATCATCATTACATACGTCGCACAACATAGTTGCCGTTTGATATTAGAAATATACCACTTAATATTATAGACTCTAATCGGAATATAAACGCAGATAACACACGAAACAGATAAGCGAGGGATCTCAAACAAACACTGTTTGCGTATCCACTGATTACTGAGACATCGTTGAGAACAATGTTTCTTATATCATATACCATCAAATTCTTATAAATGTATTTGTATTATTTATCGTGAATTGTTTATAGTTTGATTGCCTAACTTCTCAAAACGTCATGTGTTACAGAAATCATTTGATATAAAAAAATGGATTAAGGATAACTCTATAAAATTTCATGTTTTTGATCCAGTACATGTCAATGGGGAGAACAGTGAGCCATTATGGATGTTTTTAAAATCATTTTTCAAGTTCCATGATAAGTAAGTACTTGCGTGGAATTTTACCTACTCTTGCACGACCGATATAATGTTATTCAGTTTAAATGTTGACATAGAAAATATATTTGAATTTCAATTAAAAAATTAACATTTTATTGTATGCACCATATCATTGTATGTAATATTACATTGTGCAGCAACACATTGTAAAACAGTAAAACCAATGAGTATTATAGTTTTGAGTGTTTAATTGCTTTGATTAATTTACAATTTTAATTTGAAGTTTAAAAAAATGTAATTTGTAATTTGTACGTTTCAACTTTTATATACATTATTGCATTATAAAAAAATATTCGTTATATATACATATGACATTAAACACATATTACATATGATTAGAGGCAAAAATAATATTCACTTAAAAAAACTAAAATAAAATATTCTCTTATAGAGTTTAAAATATTCCTCCAGTATTGTTTATAGACAGGGCTCGTATGTTCATGCCCTAAAAAATGCCTAAATAAGCATGCATTTATGCACTTAAAATTGGCAAAATATGCTTTGAAATATGCCTTAAAAAGTTAAAAAATTTGCATTTATATGCACTAAATACCTCAAATTATGCACTTAAAAGTGCTTATTTAAAATTTTTTTATTTATATTTAATAATTACTTATTTTTGAAATAACATGAATTATCCATTCATTATTTTTATATCTATATTTTATTATTTTTATGTTACAATTAAAAAAATAGATTTTAAATACTATTTAATACTATTCCTAAGCCTTCATGAACTGTGTATAATGTACATCAGTTATTCATTTTAAATCTGAAACTTTTAAAACAAATTTATTCATTAATACTGAAATATAACACTAATAACTTAATTACAAAATTTATATTTACCTTAGAAATTACATTGTACTATCAGCGATTTTTTAATGCTTTAATGAACGACGGTTATCTGTGACTACATTTTTGTATTTTAAAAATGACCTTTCAACGTCAGTAGAGGTGATTGGTGCATATTTAAAATACGAAAAATCATCATGGGTCATGTCTTCGGGTAGTCCTAGATTTGTCATGCTTTCCTCTTCACCGGACAATATTTTGGAAATTTTGCAAATCATTTTGTAGTCGGCATTACTATTTAGAACTGAATCTAATTTAGTTTTAATACTGTCACTATGTTGCCCTTGAAGTTTCTTAACTATGCCACTTATTGTTTCGGTTATTTTAATTGAATCAAACAATGATAATTTTTGCTCTTGAAGTTGTTTTATGGCCGTTGGTAAACATTCAAAGTTCGATTTAATATAAATCAAATTTGCTTGCAGCGTTTGAGATTTCAATACATCTTGAGCTTTTTTAATTGCTACGCTATCATTTGAATCAAATGATTCGACAACATGGTTAATTGACTCAAAATGTTCACAATAATATATAGCTGCCGAAATCCATGTTCCCCAGCGAGTTAGAATTGGTTCTGGTGGTAATGCTAAATCAGGTTCAAGTGTTTTGAATATTTGTAAGCGATGTGGGGATTTGCGGAAAATTTTTTTCACATTAGCCACTAAATCATCAACAACAGGAAAATGTGAATGAATGTCTTCTGCTACTCGGTGTAATGCATGCGCAAGACACGTTACATGCACCATTTTAGTGTAAAATACTTGTAAATGACGTGCTGCTTTCTTCATATAAGGCGCTGCGTCTGTTAAAAACAACAGCACGTCATTATAATGTAACCCTTCAGACCAAATTAAGAACAATGATCTGTCAAACGCTTTACAAATAGTGCTGTGGTTTGTTTTATCAAGTTCTTCGACTAACTTTTTTGAAGTTGTAGGCATAAGTTGTTGCAAACTTTTCCGCTCATTATTTTTTTGAAATTGAATAAGTGATGCTTTGTGTTTTTCAGTATTAATATGCTGCACAATACTAAAGCGTTTTTCACTCGCTACTTTTATTTCACAAACCTTACAAAAGAATATTTTACTGTCGGTTGAGAATATATTTTCACCAAAATCAGTAACTAATTGCTTAAGTTTAAAGGCCGAAGACGAATTTTCTTTCGGCATGTTGGATAATATGAAATATTATTGTTGGATTTAACGAAACGAACATACACCCACACACGTCAAAATAACGACTGAAACAGTCTCCAGTTAGAATAAAAGGACTGGCCCCGATAACGCGGATTATGGACGGATGTTGTGGTCGTTTACCGATGGGTTGCGTATTATCGGCAATCGACAAAACGCATAGTGTAATCCGGACTAATTCACTCTCCAAATTCCAAGAAACTATTGTTAAATGTACGAGTATCAAGAAGATAAGAAAAAAAAAGATAGTACAATTTCTATTTTTCATTTTATACATATTTTTAATTTGCATTTTTGATAGATGCTAATAGAATATTGTATAATATGCCCGATTAAGTAGAAGTAGCATTAATATGCGAATAGGCAAAAAACCTCTAAATATGCAAAAACATGCAAAATAAGATTTCACATATTTAACCGTGGTACCTTGAAATATATTTCTATGTCATCTAGCATTAAATACAACTTAGCAAGATTGATATGCAAATGCATGAACTTACGAGCCCTGTTTATAGTTAATAATAAAATTTGCAAAATTTATTTTTTACATATTCTACAAATTAAAAGTATGTATTTATATAAAATAGAATAAAGTAAAAAATAAAAAAGTGATATAGATTGGTTCATAATAATTTTAATTATCCTCGTACTTAGGTATTATTTAATTTATTTAATTAAATTTATTTATGATGTATCTATAATTAAGAACAACTTTAATACGGTAAGCAATCACAGGATCATGTTACAATTCAGTTATCATAGATTATTGAGAAATATCTGTAATATGTACTTCTTTATTTTCATTTAAAGTTTTTGTGAAGTTTATTAAAATTAAAATTTAATATTATCATACTTACGTTTTATTTATTATATTTAAACCACTGCAATCACAGCTTTATCTATAAAATTAATCTATATACTCGTTAATATTTATCAAAAATAGAAATATTATTCTACTTTCAAATATTCACAAATATGCATTAAAAAATTTAGTTGTTAATTTACTCGTTCTATGATTTGTATTAGTTACAAACCCCTGTAAGACTGCATCGAATCAAAACAATTTATGCAAAACAATATAATTCTAGCCTCTACATATAATCAATTAATTTATTGTTCTAAATTGTTACTTATAAGTATCTTTACTGATCATTATATAATTTAAAATATATTATTTTTTAAAAAAAGTTTGAACTTTCAGTGAAATAACAGAAGATTACACATTATTTTTGGTGGACCTTTATGGTTTTCCTGCTAAAAGATTTTCTGGAAGTTGGGACTCATTTCAGGTAATAATATTTTTACGATAATACCCACACATCAAAGGTTTATTTAATAAACATTTATTAAATTATTAACTTTAAACATCGATTTTGTCTAATAAATATATTATAAATATTGAGAACTAATTTTTTGAACCCATTTCTAATATTGAATAAATATTGTTTATAAATGATATATAATATATATATTATGATAAATGACGAAAAATAATTTACGTAATTTACGGTAAATATAGTTAATATCCATATTTAGTTTATTCATACATACTACTTTTTTTCGCATATTAATGATCCATGACATTTTGAAATACAAAGTTTGCCTGAAGATCGACAAGCACATTTATTACTTTTACATTTTCGACATATATAACGTCTACTAATAAATTACGCGGAACTCCGCGAGCACGATCTACTCCTACGGTTGTACCTATTTTGAGTGGATCAAAATAATTTTTTATATAATTTCTGCTTTTTTTTGCAAACATGATCATGCAAATACTGATGAATGATGTTATTAGACAGTAGAGAATAAAGATTTAAAAACAATTAACAATTTACTAATTTTTGTTTTATTTTAATAATGGATTATTTATTTTTATTATTATATATCATTATATTTATAATTGTTGTATACCCATTTTATACCAAATAATTATTTATCTTTTATTGTTTACAGGCAATAAGTTATGATTTGCATGATTTTTTTGGAATGCCGAAATAGGTCATTGGAAGCCTGTGTGTAAAGACTAATATGGGCCCTACAAATATAATAATAAGTAGTGATAAAATATGATTTATTCTTAATGGTTAGATTATATTTATTGTTTAGCTATTTCTCACTTGTAAGCAACCTAGCAACCTTTATACAACATTTATAAGCTAATCACATCTCGTATATTATCTTAGGTAGATACCTACATTCAAATATTATAATAGTGTGATACGTTTATAGAATTAACAAAACAATTTAACCTAACCACATTTATAACACTAGAAACACTTATTTTATTACTTATTTTATTAAATAGTAGATTACTTACTACATAATATACAAATATTTATTTATATTATTTGCATCATATTATACAAAATAATTTTGTTATATTTGAATAATTGTTTAACAACTTATTATAAAGTATAAAAAATGTTGAAACTACTTAAGAACATTTTTCCTTCTTGACTTTAAATTTGCAAAGTCGTGTATAATTTTGTCAATTTCAAGTTCTGAGGTTTTTTCTCTTTCAATATTTAAAATGGCAATATTCGTAAGTCGGTTTTGTGAAAATGAGTTTCTTAGATAATTTTTTATGAGTTTAAGCTTAGAAAAGGAACTTTCTGTAGAAGCGACTGTAACTAGAATCGTCAGAAAAATTAAACACAGCGTAAAAATGTCATGAAAAAACGATGCCCAGTCATGATCGATTAAATTAACTGTTGGGTCTTTAATATTATGTAGGACAGATGTTAAGTTATTAACACAAAGAAATTGTCACAAAAGTTGATTTGCAATATTTGAACTTAACTTATTCTTTCTTTTTATGTGTAAATCGTAGGACGCTTTAATTATAATTTGTTCCTCTATTTTAGTAAGATTTATTGGTTTTAAAAAAGAAAACTCATCACTTATTTTTTTAAGACCTTTAACCTTTCTTTAAGCTCAAATAATTTCTTGTCCAGTGTGTGATAACATTTATAACACAAAAATTGTCCTCAGTTATAGAAAGTCTCCTATCACAATCAACTTCTTCGTGATACCTAACAGCAAATCTTTCACGTTTACAATTGAAGTTGAAAGGTATTTTCCATGAAACACAAAGATTTTTGGCGGCATCAATAATACTATTATAATTAGCTCGTAAATTAATTAAATCTTCAGTGGCACTACTTTTATGTATAAAAAAAATATTTGATAAAATATTTACATGTAAGGGGCGGCAAAAACTATATTTCGCCTATGTTTGTTTAAACACTTGAGCCGGGCCTGACAATACCATATACGTTACGATAATCGTTAACGATATCGTATCAAACAAAGTTGTACAATTTGTCGTACGATTAATTGTATCGTGTATGGGCCGCTTGTTAGGTATGCAATGCAATTTCCTAATTTAATTAATGTTTAAAAATATATTATCTAATAAAACACTGGTGACTTATATTTTTTTCTTCGATTTTTTTCTTATTTAGCCATTTCTACAACTTAGTAGATGTGATTTATTAATATTATACATTTCATTACATGCAATAAATATGTTAGCATAGTTATAAGGCATAATTTTTAATATTACTTTATTAATTAATATTAATATTAATTATTAATTTTTAATAATTTTTAATGTCCGAAGACCAGAATATATGCCTTGCATAGATGCAGCACCATCATAATATTATAGATTTTTACGTCAGTTTAAATTATACTTTTCAGTAAAACTGCATATTTATTTAAATTACTCATGTCCGATTCCATCAGATGCGGTTTACCAATTACAATTACCAAACGTTCTTCAATACTACCATCAGTCTTGTTAAGAAGACTTTTATTTTTTATTCAAAATACGTATTCGGATAATTTAAAAAAAATGTATTCAGAATATATATTCGAGTACTTAAAAAAGTATTTAAGCACTTAAAGAAGTATACGAATACTTTGAAATATTTTTTTTTGCCAATTTATGTTAATTTTGGAATAGTTTGGAAGTTAATGTTTGGTGGCAAATTTTACTATAAAATGCATAAAGTAAATGAATAAATAAATTCTAAATATTACATATTTTATATCAGATAATATTTAATATACCAAACATTCAAATATAGTTTTTATTGAATTGTGAATACCAATTTTACAGTACACCACAATTCCAATGCAATCATTTATATACCTACATAATTTAAAAATAATTATATCCATTAGTCATTTATATTTCCTGTGAAATGACTAAAGAGAAAAACTATTATTCATAATTTATTATGTACTGTATAAAATCTACGATTTAAAATTTAAAATCTGCACTATTGTCCCAAATTTGTAACAATTTTAAAAGTTCAGATAAAAGTATTTTTATAATGAATACAAAAAATCCATTCAGAATACGTATTCGAATACTTTTTATGAAAAGTATTTAAAATATTATTCGAATACAAAAAAAGTATTCAAATACCTCTATTCGAATACATTTATTCAAATACTTTAAAAGATTGACTTCCATTATTGTTCGCATATCTCAAAACAAATGTTAACTGTTCATAATTTGCTGTATCAGTGGTAGTATCAATGATAACTGCAAATAATCCGGCATCCTTTAACAACTATTAATGTTTTTGAACAAATTGATTCAGATATAATGTTCAATCATTTATTTTTGATTCTGTTAGTTAGAAATGATACTTATTGGCATGTATTAGACATATTTATTTGATCTAATTGATTTTTTAAACCATCTTAGTTGTTACTCAGTAGGCTTAAAAGCTCTAAAAATTTTCCTCTGTTAAGGGAAGTTTTTTTTTCACTATGTCCACGAAGAGCTATGTTTTGACGAGCAGTATATAAAGGTGCATCTATGATCACTCGCAATAATTCCCTATTTGAAGCAATTTGTTGTTGAGCAGAATGCAAAAGCGTTTAATCCAAATGTTGATTTTTAGTTTGAATGCCACAACTTATTTCTGCTTGTTAATGTTCTGTTAAGGATTCACAATTTTTAATAGTCAAGCCGGGCGCTGATTTCAATTACAATCAAATAATTATTTGAATGACCATTGCCAATAAGACATACTCATTAACAATTCATGGTCTAACATTTCTAAGCACTATTTATTGAAATTAAGTCAGGTGTAGTAGTTACTTATTAAAAAAATTGGTCCTGGTAAATAGTTATTGTATTTTGTAAGAAATGCAGAAAATTATTCCACAAACAATATGATATCGTGATACCCTAGAAACTATAGAACAATTTATAGGATTATATAATAAGAGAGTTGCACCATTCGTTAACCACAGAACACGTGATTTCTCGGTTTAGTATATTAATATGATAATTGCACATCACTTAAATACGCCTTATAAATCTAACAACAATTGAACATATTCATATGGAAGACTTTCGAATAATAATCTTGAAAATACTGATTATATTTAATACTAGAGGGTCGTGAAGATGACCACGAAAACCGTAAATAATTACGTGATGCGTTCATATTGTAATGGTATTGTACATGAGTTAATTGTTCCATACAGATAAGCAAAAATGTATTCGAAGCACCATTTATTCTAAACGGAACAATGTCATTTCTATTATATATTTTATATCATCATTTCATAATTTCAGTTCATTGTACATTCCATCAATCCATTTTGAAAATTATCAGTCCGTACGAAAAAAATGCATAAACATACACATTTAAGACCCAAGTGTCATTGATTATTAAATATAGGGCGATTAAAAAGACTAACATTATAGGTGCACGCTCGATAATGAATACGTACACTGTGATGTAAAATAAATGAATATATAAAAATAATGATTTTAATTACAATTCAAAACCGTTTCGACAATAACTGCGATAACTAATGAAGCAAAATTGACATGTCGAACACTTATCAGTTTCCCTCACTGTAGTTTCGACATAGATTGTTCGTATCTTTGCGAATAACAACTTTACCGTACTGCTTCACAAAAAACACTGTTTTCATCTCGTTACAGGTAAGTACATAGATTAAGGGGCCTGGAGCGTGATTCATTTTTGGTCGAAAACATAGCTCACGACTTCAATCACTACACCCAATATAATGTTCTGATATTAATTTTGAAAGCAGATTTGAATTCGTCACTAAATTATCTATACTTCGACAATTTTATTTTTCTGATTTTTTTTTTTTTTACTTAAAAATTTACTAACAAAAAGAGTAAAATTGGATCATATTCATAATTTAAATTTAAATACATTGATATCGAATATGAAAAATGTACGACAGTGAAAGCATAGTAAATTTAGTGGAGAATCCAAATCTACTTCCAAAATTAAAATCGGTACATCTTACTGAGTGTAGTGATTGAAGTCAGTGGCAGTATATTTTGAAAAAAAAATGTTTGTAATTTTATAAAGTAATATGTTTTTGACATTTGCCTGCGCGTGCGGAATTTTATCGGCGCGGCGCGTTGTCGGTCCTGTCCTAATTGCAAATAAATTGCCAATAATTGATTCCTGGAATATATGAAATAAGAAGACGGGTGCTGGTTGTGAGCACAATATAATTTATATTATATTAATAATTATTGCCCAGCGTACTCATTTTGGTCCGTCGCCGGTACGTTATTAATATTCTACGACGAAGTGATATTCTTACTTTCATTTTCGAATTTTGAATTTTGAATTTTGATTAGTCTAGCGTCTGCTATTGTTTGAAACTAATGTGTATTCCCTAGGGAGAGATTTTTTTAGCTTTTTTTCATCTTCCAAAAAATCCTTTTTTTCATTTTTAATGCTATGGACTGTAAAAAGGACTGGCATTATGGAAATAAAACTAAAACTCTTATCCAAAAGAAAAAAAACAATAACCATCAGACGGCCAGTCCAGCCGACTCAGAGTTTCGTTCTAAAAATAGTATCAGATTCTATGTATATTATATATATATATAAATATATAAACATATTAACCAATAGGTATATAAACATTTATACTTATTTATAACCCACCTCCCAGCATTAAAGAAGGCTGGATCCGTACCTGTATAAAGGTATAAGCATTGATTTTATAATAGTCTATTATAATAAAATCTTATTTTTGAAGCAACACTACTGCCTATATTATAATAGTATCAAAACGGATGAACCGTGGAGTTTTGCAAATTAATATAATGTAAAGATAAAATGTTCAGTTTGATTATTATCATAGTTCCGGGAATTTGTAATTTAGTCGATGTACGGTGACACGATAAACGCGATAACGGATTACCCACACTAAAGTTCATTTACTACTCACACATTGACACAGCCAAAATGTTCATGTGATATAAAATGCCTAAATATTACTCCTTAAAACATTCTACGCTTCAGCCCCCTTAATTAAATTGTATTAAATGACCCTGGAACTGGGTATATTAATCGGACTGTGGGGGTTTCCGGGGAGTAGTCTAGGTTTGTACACACCTGTTCCATTGGTGTACATAAACATGAAGATCAATGGTGGTACAATGAGGAGGAAGATGGGGAATCATCTTATGGCCCAAATTTTTAGAGGATGTAATATTTATAATATACAAGCTAGTTTTGACCACTTGTTTGATATATTAAAATTTATTACTGGTATTCTTCATAGCAAATTTGAACACATATATAAGAGAAAATATATTTGATGGTAATATTAAAATTATATTTAGCTATGTTTTGGGAATTGTTACGTATATTTACGGTAAAAATATTTTTTATAACAATCTATTAAACTTTAATAATTAAAGTATTAAATTAGCGTGCTTATGACCTCATAAAAACCAATGAATAAATAAAACTACACCTCTAGTTATCAATCCCAGAATGCCAACAAATAGATTTTTATCACACTACACGACGCAATAAATGTTCGTCTATAAAAACATGATCACAATAATAACCCAACAAATGCATAACGAAAAACTAAATTACTCTAAAAGCTTAATCTTGAGTACTCATAAAACCGTCCAAAAGAGTCAATGGTAGTTACAAAATTTCGATAGATGATTGTCACTTCCAGCATTTCCCCCCTACACCCATGCAAATCGTTATTGTTATTATTTACAGTTATAATTGAAAGTATCGAATTTAACTACAGTGTTATAAATGTATAAAATTGATTTTTGTTCACTCAGATGAATTTGTTCATAGACACGGTTTAATAACAGTGCAATTAACATGTCGATTAAAGGAGTTTTGATTGTCTTGTCATTGGTTACCGCTTTGCCAGCTGTGAGTAATACAATAAGATATTGTTCTGGGCTAACATTGATCGTTTACGATTAATTCATGTTCATTAGAACTGAGTCGAACTCTATATACAGTATATAAATAAATAACAACCTATAGTCTATTTAATCAATAACAAAATACATTTTTTTCTTTTTATGTATTTGTATAATTAATCAATTTCAGGTACTAAGTGTTACTTTTCTTGAATTTTTTGAAGGAGTACATTTATATTATACTACAGATAATGTTTACGCATTCTCACCATTGGGACTCGATGGAAAAAAAGTACCATTATCAAAATTTGAGTATGCCGATTTCTACATGCTTTCCAAAAAATATATCACTGCAATAAATAATGTATTGATTTAATTATTTGTTTTTACAGTGGACATCCAATGGTAATTGTAAACCTACCGTTTCAAATAAATCCTGAATTTGTCTCTTCTTTAAATCAACTAACAGAGTCTTTCTCTTATATAAATCTAGAAGTACTTGCTTTTCCAACAAATGAGTTTTCGTTACTAAAGGGATTCGATGTAAGTATATATACATTTTTGATATGGAATATAGAATTATTTTTGTAATAGACATTTCTGATCAGACATTTATTTATACACAAATAAAATATTTTTGGCATCTTATTACAATGTGGTCGATCGATAAGATCACTTTGCATGAGTAGCATAACGGAGCAGGTTTCTTGGTGATGAGGAATGATTAGGTAAGGTGTGTGTGGCCTATTCTGTCTTGGGTTATAATGGCCTCGTCTCTTCTTTTTAGGCTACCGGGAAAATCATATTTTATGATTTGAGGCTTTATATTCCTTAAATTATTTGATAGGGGGACGTTGGACCAGTTTTTTTGTCATGTGTCTAATATTTTGAAGTTAATGATGTTGAGTGCTTCTAAGGAAGTGATCAGGTTTAGTTTTGGAGCGTTGTGGTGAAGTGTAGAGTTTACGAGTTTGTCGGCAGTTTCGTTGCCAGAAATGCTGACGTGGGACGGGACCCACATGAAAGTGAATGTTTTATTTGATGATGATATTAGTTCCTGGATATGCTGGACTATATCATTTAAAGTATAGGGATTTTGGATTTGGTATAAATGTCTTTGTATTATTTATTGTGAATTGTTTATAGTTAGACTGACTAACTTGTCATAACGTTATGTGTTACAGCAACCAATAGTTATAAAAAAATGGATTAAGGATACCTCTATAAAATTTCGTGTTTTTGATACAGTAGATGTTAATGGATTTTACAGTGAGCCATTATGGATGTATTTAAAAGCATTTTTCAATTTCAATGAGTAAGTACTTGCGTAGAATGGTACATATTTTGTACAATTGTACAAATCTTGCTCGACCGATATAATGATATTCAGTTTAAATTTTGACATAGAAAATATATTTGAATTTCAAGTAAAAAATTAACATTTTATTGTATGCATCATATTATTGTATGTAATATTACATAGTGCAGCAACACTATGTAATACAGTTAAATCAATAAGTATTATAGTTTTGAGTGTTTAATTTGCATTGATTAATTTACAATTTTAATTTGAAGTTTAAAAAAATGTAATTTGTAATTTGTTTCAACTTTTATATACATTATTGCATTATAAAAGAATAATCGTATTAGGTACATACTACATATGGTACTAAACACATATTAAATATTATTAGAAGCAAAAACAATATTCACTTAAAATAGCTATTTACATATTTTTTTCGTTGTGGTCTGATGTCATATTGATCAGTTTAAAAGTTTCCATATGTACTGAAAAAATTATTGGCAGCAACTGATGTCACAGGAGCATGTTGCAAATCAGTTTTTATAGATTATTGAGAAATATCTGTTACATGTAATCCTATATATTCATTTAAAGTTTTTGTAAAGTTTATGAAAATTAAAATTTAATATTATCATACTTACCTTTTATTTATTATATTTAAACCACTGCAATCAAAGCTTTATCTATAAAATTAATCTATATACTCGTTAATATTTATCAAAAATAGAAATATTATTCTACTTTCAAATATTCAAAAATATGCATTAAAAACTTTAGTTGTTAATCTACTCGTTCTATGATTTGTATTAGTTACACACCCCTGTAAGACTGCATCGAATCAAAAAAATATATGCAAAATAATATAATTCTAGCCTCTACATATGATAAATTAATTTATTGTTCTAAATTGTAACTTATAAGTATCTTTAATGATCATTATATAATTTAAAACATATTATTTTTTAAAAAAAGTTTGAATTTTCAGTGATATAACAGAAGATTACACAATGTTTACGGTGGACTCTAATGGTTGTCCTGTTAAAAGATATAATGGAATTTTGCACCCACCTGAGGTAATTATATTTTTACGATAATACCCACAAATCAAAGGTTTATCTAATAAACAGTTATTAAATTATTAACTTTAAATATCTAATGTTTATTAAACATCGATTTTGTCTAATAAATATATTATAAATATTGAGAACTAATTTTTTGAACCCATTTCTAATATTGAATAAATATTGTTTATAAATGATATATAATATATATATTATGATGAATGACGAAAAATAATTTACGTAATTTACGGTAAATATAGTTAATATCCATATTTAGTTTATTCATACATACTACTTTTTTTCGCATATTAATGATCCATGACATTTTGAAATACAAAGTTTGCCTGAAGATCGACAAGCACATTTATTACTTTTACATTTTCGACATATATAACGTCTACTAATAAATTACGCGGAACTCCGAGAGCACGATCTACTCCTACGGTTGAACCTATTTTGAGTGGATCAAATGGAGATGATGTTTTTAACATAATTTCTGCTTTTTTTTGCAAACATGTTCATACAAATACTGATGAATGATGTTCTTAGACAATAGGGATTAAGGATTTACAAACAATTAACATTTTACTAATATTTGTATTATTTTAATTATGGATTATTTATTTTTATTATTATATATCACTATATTTATAACTGTTGTATACCTATTTTATACCAAATAATTATTTATCTTTTATTGTTTACAGGAATTAAGTCTTTTTGATTTTATGGGAAAATATGAGGATGATTATTTTGGAGTGGCATAAATATGATGTGGATGATTCTTTTGGAGTGGCATAAATAGGTCATTGGAGGCCCGTGTGCAAAGACTAATATGGGCCCTATAAATATAATAATAAGCAGTGATAAAATATGATTTTTTCTAAATGGTTAGATTATATTTATTGTTTAGCTATTTCTCACTTATAAGCAACCTAGCAACATTTATACAATATTTATAAGATAATCACATCTTGTATATTATCTTAGGTAGGTACCTACATTCAAATATTATAATAGTGTGATACTTTTATACAATGATATTAAATTAAGCAAAATAAAATATATAACTCATGTTGCAATGATCACCACAAAATAATATCGTACCACATTTATAGCACTAGAAACTCTTATTTTAATTAAAAATAGTAGGTACTTACTAGATAATATACAAATATTTATAAATGCATAATATTTTACAAAATAATTTTGTTATATTTGAATAATTGTTGTTCTTCTTCTTTTGCCTCGCCTTCCTCCCAACTATTTGGAGTCGGCTACCCTTGTCCTACACCTCCACTTTACTCGGTCAATCACATCTCCTCTGCACACATTGACAGCCCTCATGTCATTCTCCAACCATCTCTTTTTTGGTCTTCCTCTTCCTCTTTTCCTTTCAACGTCCATCTTCATAACCACTATTACTGCATTCGGTTTCTCTCACCTCATCACATGCCCAAACCATCTCAGCCTATTTTCTCTCATCTTGTCCACAGTTGGCGCTACACCAACACAACCTCTCACGTATTCATTCCTTATTCTATCTTCTCTTGTTACTCCACTCAACCATCTAAGCATTCTCATTTCCGCGACACTCATACTTTGTTCTATTCTCGATGTTTTGTCGAACAAATAGAATATCCAAGTAAGACTAATGCTAACACGAACAAAATTAATTTCCAACAATAAATTTAAGATGGTATTTACAGATAAGATATGATAATCGAGATTATCTACGAGTTTATCACCAAACAATATTCTCAGTTGCTGTAAAACCCATGGCCCGATAAAATATAAATATAAACCGCGGACGCAACTCGGATATATCGTGAAAAAACCGCGGACACAACTCGACTGTGTCGTGATAAAACCACGGATGCAACTCGGACAAAATATCATTTAGGGACGCAATTCGTATGCGCTGCTATTCTCCTGTTAACCACCCAACACTCTGAACCATATAGCATAGTTGGTCTCAATACACTTTTATAAAATTTACCTTTCAGCCTCATTGGAATTCTCTTATCGCATAACACGCCCGATGCTTCTCTCCATTTCATCTACCCGCACTTAATCCTATGTTTAACATCCATGTCAAAGCCCCCGTCCTTTTGAACAAAAGATCCTAAATATTTAAAGCTCTCAATTTCACCTGTCACATCACCATCTATTGTCAGTTGTCTCCTCATTCCTTCATCTTCTTGGTCTCTTTGTCCAAAATCATACTCTATATACTCAATTTTATTTCTACTAATTCTCAATCCCTTTTCTTCTAGGGCAAACCTCCACTCATTTACCCTATTATTGACAACTTCCAGATTTTCTCCTACCAGAACTATATCATTCGCAAACATCATACACCATGGTATCTCACCCTGTATCTACTTTGAAACCTCATCCATTACCAATGAGAACAGATAGGGGCTTAGCTGTCCCCTGGTGCACACCTACCCCTACACTGAAATCTTCTGACACTCCACACCGACTCTTGACACTAGTAATCGACCCTTCATACATATCTTGGATCAAATTAACATACATTTTTGGGACATTTTTTCTCATTATGCCCACCTTAAAACTTCTCTTGGCACTCTGTCATACGCTTTTATCTATAAACACCATGCATAGTTTTTTATTTTTTTCTCTGTACTTCCCTCCTAATTGCCTTACACAATATATTGGCTCCATTGTCAATTTCCCTGGCATAAAAACAAACTGGTTTTCTGATATCGACGTCTCACTTCTTATCATCTTTTCCCAGATCTTCATACTATGACTCATGAATTTTATTCCTCTATAGTTCCCACATTCTTGTATGTCTCCTTTTCATTTAAATATTGGTACAATAAAACTCTTTCTTCAATCATCTGGCATTTTTACCTCAATAAGTACCTTATTAAAAAGATTTTTCAACCACACAATGCTAACATCCCCTAACATTTTCCACGCCTCTACAGGCATTCCATCTGGTCCTACCGCTTTTTTCTTTTTCATCGCCTTTACCACATCTCTCACTTCCTCCTCACCCACTAGACCAATCAATCTTTCATTCCATAAAATACTCTCTAAATATTCTTTTGGATATTCCTCGTTCAGTAATTTCTCAAAATATTCTTTCCATCTTTTTTTCACATCCTCATTCTTTGTTAAAACACTCTTATCCTCATTTTTTATACACCAGATGTATTGGAAATCCTTGGATCGCTTTTCTCTCACCTTCGCCAGTCTATAAATTTCTTTTTCTCTTTCCTGTGTTCCCAGCCGCTCATATAACTCATCATACCTATTAAGCTTCGCTTTCCTTACCGCATTTTTCACTATTTTACATACATTTTTATACTCTATCCAATCTTCTCTCTTTCTGATTTTCTGCCATACCTTAAATTTTTTCTTAAGCTTTTTCTTACTCGCTACTACTCTCTGAATCTCCTCTTCCACCACCACGTTTCCTTGTCATCTGGTAAGCTACTTTTGGTTTCACCAACAACCTCTTTACTTTTGCTATGTTCTTAACACAAGTGGTCATCCTTCTCCAAACCTCATTTATATCTCCTTCAACATTCCACACAGGTTTTTCTTTTAATTTCTTTATAAACTCCTTCTCTTTGTTTCCTATTAATTTCCATCACCTAATTCTGGTCTCCTTCCCTGTCTTCCTTCTTTTCTTCATCTTTTTTCCACTACACCATACTTTCATTATCATCAACCTATGTTGTGTTATTACACTCTCTCCAGGAATTACTTTACAATCCTTTACTCTTTTTATATTATCTCTCCTCCACATAAAATAACCAATCTGCGACCTATTTCTTCCACTCTTGTATGTTATATTTGAATAATTGTTCAACAACTTATAATAAAGAATAAAAAATGCAATATAAATCAATTAAAAATGAAACCACATTTTTCCTTCTTGACTTTAAATTTGCAAAGTCGTGTATAATTTTGTCGATTTCAAGTTCTGAGGTTTTTTCTCTTTCAATATTTAAAATGACAATATTCGTATATCTTTCTTGTGAAATAAAGTTTCTTAGATAATTTTTTATGAGTTTAAGCTTAGAAAAGGAATTTTCTGCAGAAACGACTTCAACTGGAATCGTTAGAAAAATTAAACACAGCGTAAAAATGTCATAAAAAACGATGCCCAGTCATGATCGATTAAATTAACTGTTGGGTCTTTAATATTATGTAGGACAAATGTTAAAATAATAACACAAAGAAATTGTCTTAAACACAAAAGTTTGATCTGTAATATCTGTACTTAACTCATTCTTATATATTATGTGTAAATCGTAAGATGCTTTAATTATAACTAAAAAATATCGGTGATCGGTTTACTCAAATTTTTTTTATAAACCGTTAATGCTCAAATTTGTATAAAATGTGTAAAAATCACGATAATTTGCAAGTTATTTTTTAGATAAATATTCATAAAATTTTTTCTGTTCATACTTAAGGTTCAAAATTTTAACACTAGGTTATCTATAAGTTATTTTTCTAAAATCTTTAAAAAAATGTCTACGTATAGACGTAACAATGTAAAAATAAATCACATGTAAATATTAATCAAAGTTATGCAATCATAGCAATATATAGATACATCCATAAAATTTGTAACTTACGAGTCACCAACGCGTAATTATAGTATTGCTTATTAATCAATCAATAAAATCAGTGTATGTGCAACAAAAACTGTAGTTAATATGAATTATAATATATAAATATACATTTGACATAATACCTTGTAATTATTATTACTTACTTCTCTTTGATCAAAAAATGTCTATTACATATATAATTCTATATTATTTCATATTAAAAATGTTAAATATTTACATCGGAAGTCTTATGTATCGAAAACTCATCTGTTGGAAAAGCAAGTATTCTTAGTCCAGTTTTGGAGTACTCAACCATTATTTCATTTAAAATTTCGACACGCCCAGCATCCAGATCAAACGGTATGTTTATAATAAACATTGGATATCCACTGAAAAAAAAAAAAAAAAATCAATACATTATTTATTGCAGTTATATTTTTTTGAATAGCAATGTTGTAATCTGCATACTAAAATAGAAATATTGGTACTTCTCTTCCATAGGGTCCCATTGGTTCGAAATCATAACAATTACACGTAGTATAAAATGTTACGAATTTATTAAGTAAATCTCGAAAAACATTATAACTTAGTACCTGAAATTTATGCGTAAAACAAAACATATAAATAAATAAATATTCGCGCAAAATGTATTTTATTAAACATTAGATATGCTATAGATTGCTGTTAATTTTTATACGGTTCACAGAGTTCAAATCGTCTTTGATTGACATATATTAGCCGTAAATGATACTGAAGTAGCCCAGAACAATATCTTATCGTATTACTCACAGCAGGCAAAGCCGTAACCAGTGTTAAGACAAACAAAACTCCTTTCATCGACATGTTAATTGTATTGTTATTGAAGCGTGTCTACGAACAAATTCATCTGAATGAACAAAAATCAATTTTATACATCAATTAGACTGTAGTTAAATTCGAAACTTTCAATTATAACATTAAATAACAACAATAATGATATTTATGGGCGGAGGGGGAGAGGTGCCGTGAATGCCCGATCATCAATCGAAATGTGATTTATATAAAAAAAAAAATTCAGTATACGGCAGGCGGAGTTGAGCTTTAGTGAAATAAAAATGTATTCGATAAGTTATTTGAATAAACAATTATTCATCATTGATTATTCAACGTGTTATTCTACAATTTATTTTATTGGTTATTCTAGAATTTGTTTATTCATTATTCAATATTATTCAATTCTATAGATAGTTCTTAGTCCTGTGATCGTCATTGTCCTTCTCCCAAGAAATATTGAAATTATGCTCAACAATTATGGTCTAAGAGTAAGGAGCAAATGTTTTTATTGATGTTGCTTTAATTAAATATATTTCTTTTGAAAATATTTGATAAAAAATAAATGGTCTTTCATCATTGAAAAAATAAGACAAATTGTTCTGTATTTTCATGCAAATGCTTATTTTAAAAATATAACATTTACAATTGACTATAGAAATACAAATGATAAATACTTGAAGCTATCTGTTAAAATATGATATAATAATATATAAAATATATGAGATTCAAAAAGAACATAAAATTTGAGTCTAATTCACCACAATATTTAATAAAAATTAAAGTTAGGTTAAATTAATTATTCATATATAGGGGCCGGATTTCAATGCAAAATGCATTTTTTTTCGGTTAATCTTAGACAATGCTTTCCAAGTTTATAATTTGATTCATATAATAGAGACTTCAAAGGTGAAATTTTTATTTTTCATTTTTTGCTTTTTTTTTTGCATATTTCAATATTTTTTCATTTTTAGAACATATTTCAGCATTTTTTGGTCATTTTTTCGTTTTTAATGCATATTTGTATAATAAACTATACAAATTTAGCCTATTCAAAAATATTATATAAAGACAAATTATTTTCTTGATATTTAAGTAGCTTTAACGGGTTTTTCATATTAATTGTCAATCTTTATTTTTCGATTCAGTTTTCATCATAATTTATTATTGACTGTGGAGTGTCACCCGTATTTGGTCAAAAATCACGTTCAAATAAGAAAACCTTAAATATAGACCTTCAAATAAGTCTGTTCGTATTACATCACGGTCATAACATTTGCTTGTCAGTATCAAGTCAATTTTTCAAATTTTCAGTTATTTTAATAAAATAATAAATAAAAATTACATCTTATTTAAAATTTACAAATCGTGTAAAAAAAAATATATATATATATATATATATATATATATGGCATTTTTAAGTGCATTTTTGTCGAAAATGCATTTTTTAAGAGAATTTTTGGCTATTTTTTAGAGCATATTTGTATAGTTTTAAATGCATTTAAATCCGGGCCCTATTCATATATTATAAATTAATAAGTTTACCTACACGTTTTGTATATTTAGGACCTACAATTATTGTAGAAACGTCTTCATTTACAGGTCTGAACACGTCTACGATAACAACGAGAATACATCACATTAAAATATGCATTGCAATAAATCATCAATATTTGAGAGTCATATTTAGTAACCTGCGCTAAAAATTATTCTCTGAAATATTGATCATAACTAAGACAAATGTTAAGGGGCCCACACACGATCTGTTTAACTGTGCAGTATATCACGTATGACGTCATGCCTGAGCGATAAACTTAGGAAACTGTCCAGTTCTGGCGGATTTTTACGCAGGCTTTTGGCCTGTGCAAGATAGTCTACTTTGCACCGATTAACGGCGAAAATTGATCAGTTAATTGAACAGTTTGCATGCACAGCCTTCTCTAGTCGTTTGACGTTTCTAACAACGAACATCCACTAAATTTTATTTTGTATCATTTATTTATTTTAGATTCTGAACGGAGTGAAGAATGTATTGATTTTACAATGATGTGTGTTTTTTTTTTTTATGTGTCTGTCGACACGAAATGGGGCAGTAAAAATGCTTCGATTTGCTTATAAAGCAACTTTTCTGAAAGGAAAGTGAATCTAGTTGGAACTTTAGGGTGTCAAAAGTAAAAAATTTTCAATATTTTTTAAATGCGACGGGAAAAACCCTAAAAAAATAAGGGAAAAACGGGAGTTTTTACGCAAAACCAGTTTTCGACAAAATCAAATTTTTTATTTTGCTATAACTCAAAAACTAATCGATGTAAATACTTGAATTAAATATATTTTCACCAATTATTAAGATTAGCGTTCTCTATATACCGTTAAATTTTCGTTAAATTTTTAAGTATTTTGAATTTTATTGAGCTATTTATAGATAATTGAAATTTTCAATTTTTTTAGTATTTTAAAAATTATTTATTAATAAAATTATTTTTAAAATAACGATAAAATTTTTTTGCCTGCCCAGAAAATCTTGAAAATTTAATACAAGGTTTCTTATAAGTTGTTCCTTAACTGATAAAAAAAAAATCTAAAATCTTAAGTCAAAATTTTTTTTTATAAGTGCTCAAAGTTCCAATTTATACGAATTATGTAAAAATTGCGAAAATTTGCAAGTTATTTTGTAGATAAAAATTCAAAAATGTTTTCGGTTCATACTTAAGGTTCAAAATTTTAACACTAGGTTATCTATAAGTTATTTTTCTAAAATCTTTAAAATTTCTACCGGACTTAGAGGAAAAAATTTTATGACTGTTTGAAATTAAAATATTTAAGTCGCAGAGTTTTGAAATTTCTACCAGCTGTTAAGATTGGAATTTCCTTTATGTCATATTTTTTTCAAAATATTATATTAATTTTTAAGCCACTTATAGGCATTTAAAATATTCGATTTTTTTACATTTTTTTTTTTATAATCGGTGATAAAAAAAATTTGGCTCGTACAAAATACTTGAAAATGTAATAGAAGATTCCACAGTAGTTTTTATTGCCATTCAAAAATTATAAAAATCCATAGGCACAATTTTTTTTTTATAAGCGTTTGAACAGCGAATATTGACATAGAATTACATGTAAAATATAATATAATGTATAATATTCTAGACCGACAAATGATATCGGATTTTTTAAAATGCTCTAACTCAAAAATCTAAAATCGCAACAACTTGAAATATTTACCAAATCTTTATATTGACGTTTTCTATACATGTTTAAGTTTTCAAAGTATTTTGACATATTTTGACTTATTTATAGACAATATAAATTTTTGATTTTTCTAAATTTTTCGTTTCAAAATAAAATATACTTATTACAATATTTATAAATAACATTGTATTATATTCTAGACAAACATATCATCTCCGTTCAGAATCGTTTTTCGTATACAATGATATCTATCATTGCATTCAAATTTAACAAATCCATTGTAATAATGACCTATCCTATAAACGAGGTGCACTCCACCCCCAACTGTACAGCAGAGCGAGGCCCATCCGGTTCTTTTTATTATTTCTTATATTTTCTAATTATTCTAATTATCAACTACTCATACTACTGTTGTCGCCGCCATGGCAAAAAAGAAAAAAAAACAACTTTTGCATTTTATTGATGCATAAACCAGTTTTTTTTTTCGGTCACACGTTGTCATCTGCTTACACATACTGTAGACCAGTAGACTGTGACTACACTGCACGAAAAAACTGAGAGAACTGTGATCATAACTAATGGAAAAACTGATGTATCCTACACACCTTCAGTTCAGATAACGGTACAATTTTTACTCAGTTAATTTCACAGTAAAACTGATCGTGTATGGGCCCCTTTATACTAAGCAAGTTTTTTATACGAACATTCCGTGGTATTGCGGGTAAATGGTACCATAACTTTTTTATCGATTAACACTGTAGCCCCACTTTGTTCAATTGCCGAATTACCACAAGATATTCCCTAGTATTTACTTATTACTGATTATATAACTATCAATAAAGTTCGTCCACACTTATTTATTCTAGCAGTATCTGAAAAACTACCATTGATTCTTTTGGACTGTTTTGTCCTCTGAGTATTCGAGATAATGCTTTTGAAGTAAATTGTTTTTTCTTTACATGTATGTTGGGTTATTATCATGAATGTGGTTTTATACTCGAACTTTTTTTGCGTAATGTAGGATAATAAAAATCTATTTGTTGACATTCTAGGACTGAAAAACTAAGGGGGAGTTGTTTTAATTATTCACTAAATTATATGAGATCTTAAACATGCTAATCTAATACATCAATAGATCGTTAAAAAAAATACTTCTTACGTAATTTTATGTAATTATTCCAAATATACAACCAAAAAATACTCATAAAAGTACATAAAATTCATATGTTTCATACATATTAAATACTATGTTCATATTTTTTATGAGAAGATTTACAGCTTCTATAAATTTTTGATTTTTGTAAAATTTTTGTTTTTAAACATCTCTAAAATTTAATTGGCAGACCGAAAACTCTTGTAAATTTAATACAAGGATTATAATAAGTTAAACTTATCGTAACTAAAAAATATCGGTGATCGGTTAACTCAAATTTTTTTTATAAGCCCTTAATGCTCATATTTGTATAAAATGTGTAAAAATCACGATAATTTGTAAGTTATTCTATAGATAAAAATTCATAAAATATTTTTTTTTCATACTTAAGATTCAAAATTTTAACACTATTTTGTCCATAAGCTAATCTTCAAAAATATTTAAAACAAATTCTACGGGACTTAGAGGAAAAAATTTTATGACTGTTTGAAATTTAAATATTTACGAAATTGCATAAAATAGGGATTTATTCTCAAACGATTTAAATATTTGTTATAATTCAAAAAGTATAAGTCACAGATTTTTGAAATTTCTACCAGCTGTTAAGATTGGTATTTCCTTTATGTCATATTTTTTTCAAAATATTATATTAATTTTTAAGCCACTTATAGGCATTTGAAATATTCGATTTTTTTACAATTTATTTTTATAATCGGTGATAAAAAAAATTTGGCTCTTACAAAATATTTGAAAATTTAATAGAAGATTCCACAGAAGTAGTTCTTAGTGTCATTCAAAAATTATTAAAATCCATAGGCACAATTTTTTTTTATAAGCGTTTGAACAGCGAATATTGACATAAAATTACATGTAAAATATAATATAATGTAAAAGCGTTAAATCCAAACGTTGATTTTTAGTATGAATGCCAAAACTTATTTCTGCTAATAAATATTCTGTTAAGGATTCATAATTTTCAATAGTCAAGCCGGTCGCTGATTTCAATTACAATGAAATAATTATTTGAATGACCATTGCCAATATGACATATTCATTAACAATTCATGGTCTAACATTTCTAAGCACTATTAAATTAATTTAATTTTATTGAAATAATTAAGTCAGAGATAGTAGTTACTTATTAAATAAATTGGTCCAGGTAATTAGCTATTGTATGTTGTAGGAATTACAGAAAATTATTCTACAAACAAAATGATATCGTGAAACCCTAGAAACTATAGAACAATTTATAGGATTATACAATACGAGAGTTGTATCTCAAAAAAAAAAAAAAGAATGGTGAGATACCATGGTGTATGATGGTTGCGGATGATATAGTTCTGGTAGGAGAGAACCTGGAAGTTGTCAATAATAGGGTAAATTAGTGGAGGTCAGCCCGCGAAGAAAAGGGATTGAGAATTAGTAGAAATAAAACAGAGTATATAGAGTATGATTTTGGACAAAGAGACCAAGAAGTTGAAGGAATGAGGAGACCAATGACAATATATGATGATGTGATAAATGAAGTCGAGATCTTTTAATATTTAGCATCTTTTGTTCAAAAGGACGGGGGCTTTGACATGGATGTAA
Organism: Sipha maydis; assembly: GCA_034509805.1. Taxonomy (NCBI): domain Eukaryota; kingdom Metazoa; phylum Arthropoda; class Insecta; order Hemiptera; family Aphididae; genus Sipha; species Sipha maydis. Next base: position 19,808 of record JASXSY010001859.1, on the reverse strand, counting down.
AACATAGGATTAAGTACGGGTGGATGAAATGGAGAGAAGCATCAGGCGTGTTATGCAATAAGAGGATTCCAATGAGACTGAAAGGTAAAGTTTATAAAAGTGTAATGAGACCAACTATGCTGTATGCTTCAGAGTGTTGGGCGGTTAACAGGAGAATAGAATAAAGTATGGGTGTCGCGGAAATGAGAATGCTTAGATGGTTTAGTAAAGTGAAAAGGGGAGATAGAATAAGGAACGAATACGTGAGAGGTAGTGTTGGTGTAGCGCCAACTGTGGACAAGATGAGAGAAAATAGGCTGAGATGGTTTGGGCATGTGATGAGGTGAGAGAAAACGAATGCAGTAAGAGTGGTTATGAAGATGGACGTTGAAAGGAAAAGAGGAAGAGGAAGACCATAAAAGAGATGGTTTGAGACTATGGAGAATGACATGAGAGCTGTCGGTGTGTGCGTAGGAGATGTGATTGACCGAGTGAAGTGGAAGTGTAGGACAAGGGTGGCCTACCCCAAATAGTTGGGAGGAAGGAAGGCGAGGCAGAAGAAGAAGATATAATACGAGAGTTGCACTATTCGATAATCACAAAACATGTGACTCTCGGTTTAATTTATTAATATGATAATTGCACATTACTGAAATACCCTTTATGAATCTAATAATAATTGTACATGGTCATATATAAGATTTTTGAATAATAATATTGAGAATACTTATTTTATTTATTACTAGTGGGTCGTGGAAGATGACCGCCAAGACCGTAAGTAATTAGGTGATGCAATCATGTTGTAAACATATTGTACAGTAAATTGTTACAAATAGATACGTAAATATTGTATTCTAAACATTATTTATTCTAAACGGAACGACGTAATTTTTATTATATATTTTAATTATTATATATTAATAATTTAAGTTCACTGTATATTCCATCAATCCGTTTTGAAAATTATCAGTCCATACGAAAAAAAATCATAAACATACTCATTTAAGACCCAAGTGTCATTGATTATTAATTATAAGGCGATTAATAAGACATATGAATAACGTGATAGGTACACTGTCGACAACGAATGCGTGCACTGTGATGTAAAATAAATGCATACATAAAAATAATGATTTTAATTACAATTCAAAACCGTTTCGATGATAACTGCGATAACTAATGAAGCAAAATTGACATGTCGAACACTATTCAGTTTCCCTCACTGTAGTTACGACGTAGATTGTTCTTATATTTACAAATAATAACTATATCGTACTGCTTCACAAAATCACTGTTTTTGTCTCGTTACAGGTAAGTACATAGATTATTTAAATTGTATTGGCCATTCGTGAACGATCTGTTGTGCCGTTAAAATTAACCGAAGCTGTAAATCTTCTCATAAAAAATATGAACATAGTATTTAATATGTATGAAAAATATGAATTTTATGTACTTTTATGAGTATTTTTTGGTTGTATATTTGGAATAATTACATAAAATTACGTAAGAAGTATTTTTTTTAACGATCTATTGATGTATTAGATTAGCATGTTTAAGATCTCATATAATTTAGTGAATAATTAAAACAACTCCCCCTTAGTTTTTCAGTCCTAGAATGTCAACAAATAGATTTTTATTATCCTACATTACGCAAAAAAAGTTCGAGTATAAAACCACATTCATGATAATAACCCAACATACATGTAAAGAAAAAACAATTTACTTCAAAAGCATTATCTCGAATACTCAGAGGACAAAACAGTCCAAAAGAATCAATGGTAGTTTTTCAGATACTGCTAGAATAAATAAGTGTGGACGAACTTTATTGATAGTTATATAATCAGTAATAAGTAAATACTAGGGAATATCTTGTGGTAATTCGGCAATTGAACAAAGTGGGGCTACAGTGTTAATCGATAAAAAAGTTATGGTACCATTTACCCGCAATACCACGGAATGTTCGTATAAAAAACTTGCTTAGTATAAAGGGGCCCATACACGATCAGTTTTACTGTGAAATTAACTGAGTAAAAATTGTACCGTTATCTGAACTGAAGGTGTGTAGGATACATCAGTTTTTCCATTAGTTATGATCACAGTTCTCTCAGTTTTTTCGTGCAGTGTAGTCACAGTCTACTGGTCTACAGTATGTGTAAGCAGATGACAACGTGTGACCGAAAAAAAAAACTGGTTTATGCATCAATAAAATGCAAAAGTTGTTTTTTTTTCTTTTTTGCCATGGCGGCGACAACAGTAGTATGAGTAGTTGATAATTAGAATAATTAGAAAATATAAGAAATAATAAAAAGAACCGGATGGGCCTCGCTCTGCTGTACAGTTGGGGGTGGAGTGCACCTCGTTTATAGGATAGGTCATTATTACAATGGATTTGTTAAATTTGAATGCAATGATAGATATCATTGTATACGAAAAACGATTCTGAACGGAGATGATATGTTTGTCTAGAATATAATACAATGTTATTTATAAATATTGTAATAAGTATATTTTATTTTGAAACGAAAAATTTAGAAAAATCAAAAATTTATATTGTCTATAAATAAGTCAAAATATGTCAAAATACTTTGAAAACTTAAACATGTATAGAAAACGTCAATATAAAGATTTGGTAAATATTTCAAGTTGTTGCGATTTTAGATTTTTGAGTTAGAGCATTTTAAAAAATCCGATATCATTTGTCGGTCTAGAATATTATACATTATATTATATTTTACATGTAATTCTATGTCAATATTCGCTGTTCAAACGCTTATAAAAAAAAAATTGTGCCTATGGATTTTTATAATTTTTGAATGGCAATAAAAACTACTGTGGAATCTTCTATTACATTTTCAAGTATTTTGTACGAGCCAAATTTTTTTTATCACCGATTATAAAAAAAAAAAATGTAAAAAAATCGAATATTTTAAATGCCTATAAGTGGCTTAAAAATTAATATAATATTTTGAAAAAAATATGACATAAAGGAAATCCAATCTTAACAGCTGGTAGAAATTTCAAAACTCTGCGACTTAAATATTTTAATTTCAAACAGTCATAAAATTTTTTCCTCTAAGTCCGGTAGAAATTTTAAAGATTTTAGAAAAATAACTTATAGATAACCTAGTGTTAAAATTTTGAACCTTAAGTATGAACCGAAAACATTTTTGAATTTTTATCTACAAAATAACTTGCAAATTTTCGCAATTTTTACATAATTCGTATAAATTGGAACTTTGAGCACTTATAAAAAAAAATTTTGACTTAAGATTTTAGATTTTTTTTTTATCAGTTAAGGAACAACTTATAAGAAACCTTGTATTAAATTTTCAAGATTTTCTGGGCAGGCAAAAAAATTTTATCGTTATTTTAAAAATAATTTTATTAATAAATAATTTTTAAAATACTAAAAAAATTGAAAATTTCAATTATCTATAAATAGCTCAATAAAATTCAAAATACTTTGAAAATTTAACGGTATATAGAGAACGCTAATCTTAATAATTGGTGAAAATATATTTAATTCAAGTATTTACATCGATTAGTTTTTGAGTTATAGCAAAATAAAAAATTTGATTTTGTCGAAAACTGGTTTTGCGTAAAAACTCCCGTTTTTCCCTTATTTTTTTAGGGTTTTTCCCGTCGCATTTAAAAAATATTGAAAATTTTTTACTTTTGACACCCTAAAGTTCCAACTAGATTCACTTTCCTTTCAGAAAAGTTGCTTTATAAGCAAATCGAAGCATTTTTACTGCCCCATTTCGTGTCGACAGACACATAAAAAAAAAAAACACACATCATTGTAAAATCAATACATTCTTCACTCCGTTCAGAATCTAAAATAAATAAATGATACAAAATAAAATTTAGTGGATGTTCGTTGTTAGAAACGTCAAACGACTAGAGAAGGCTGTGCATGCAAACTGTTCAATTAACTGATCAATTTTCGCCGTTAATCGGTGCAAAGTAGACTATCTTGCACAGGCCAAAAGCCTGCGTAAAAATCCGCCAGAACTGGACAGTTTCCTAAGTTTATCGCTCAGGCATGACGTCATACGTGATATACTGCACAGTTAAACAGATCGTGTGTGGGCCCCTTAACATTTGTCTTAGTTATGATCAATATTTCAGAGAATAATTTTTAGCGCAGGTTACTAAATATGACTCTCAAATATTGATGATTTATTGCAATGCATATTTTAATGTGATGTATTCTCGTTGTTATCGTAGACGTGTTCAGACCTGTAAATGAAGACGTTTCTACAATAATTGTAGGTCCTAAATATACAAAACGTGTAGGTAAACTTATTAATTTATAATATATGAATAGGGCCCGGATTTAAATGCATTTAAAACTATACAAATATGCTCTAAAAAATAGCCAAAAATTCTCTTAAAAAATGCATTTTCGACAAAAATGCACTTAAAAATGCCATATATATATATATATATATATATATATATTTTTTTTTTTACACGATTTGTAAATTTTAAATAAGATGTAATTTTTATTTATTATTTTATTAAAATAACTGAAAATTTGAAAAATTGACTTGATACTGACAAGCAAATGTTATGACCGTGATGTAATACGAACAGACTTATTTGAAGGTCTATATTTAAGGTTTTCTTATTTGAACGTGATTTTTGACCAAATACGGGTGACACTCCACAGTCAATAATAAATTATGATGAAAACTGAATCGAAAAATAAAGATTGACAATTAATATGAAAAACCCGTTAAAGCTACTTAAATATCAAGAAAATAATTTGTCTTTATATAATATTTTTGAATAGGCTAAATTTGTATAGTTTATTATACAAATATGCATTAAAAACGAAAAAATGACCAAAAAATGCTGAAATATGTTCTAAAAATGAAAAAATATTGAAATATGCAAAAAAAAAAGCAAAAAATGAAAAATAAAAATTTCACCTTTGAAGTCTCTATTATATGAATCAAATTATAAACTTGGAAAGCATTGTCTAAGATTAACCGAAAAAAAATGCATTTTGCATTGAAATCCGGCCCCTATATATGAATAATTAATTTAACCTAACTTTAATTTTTATTAAATATTGTGGTGAATTAGACTCAAATTTTATGTTCTTTTTGAATCTCATATATTTTATATATTATTATATCATATTTTAACAGATAGCTTCAAGTATTTATCATTTGTATTTCTATAGTCAATTGTAAATGTTATATTTTTAAAATAAGCATTTGCATGAAAATACAGAACAATTTGTCTTATTTTTTCAATGATGAAAGACCATTTATTTTTTATCAAATATTTTCAAAAGAAATATATTTAATTAAAGCAACATCAATAAAAACATTTGCTCCTTACTCTTAGACCATAATTGTTGAGCATAATTTCAATATTTCTTGGGAGAAGGACAATGACGATCACAGGACTAAGAACTATCTATAGAATTGAATAATATTGAATAATGAATAAACAAATTCTAGAATAACCAATAAAATAAATTGTAGAATAACACGTTGAATAATCAATGATGAATAATTGTTTATTCAAATAACTTATCGAATACATTTTTATTTCACTAAAGCTCAACTCCGCCTGCCGTATACTGAATTTTTTTTTTTATATAAATCACATTTCGATTGATGATCGGGCATTCACGGCACCTCTCCCCCTCCGCCCATAAATATCATTATTGTTGTTATTTAATGTTATAATTGAAAGTTTCGAATTTAACTACAGTCTAATTGATGTATAAAATTGATTTTTGTTCATTCAGATGAATTTGTTCGTAGACACGCTTCAATAACAATACAATTAACATGTCGATGAAAGGAGTTTTGTTTGTCTTAACACTGGTTACGGCTTTGCCTGCTGTGAGTAATACGATAAGATATTGTTCTGGGCTACTTCAGTATCATTTACGGCTAATATATGTCAATCAAAGACGATTTGAACTCTGTGAACCGTATAAAAATTAACAGCAATCTATAGCATATCTAATGTTTAATAAAATACATTTTGCGCGAATATTTATTTATTTATATGTTTTGTTTTACGCATAAATTTCAGGTACTAAGTTATAATGTTTTTCGAGATTTACTTAATAAATTCGTAACATTTTATACTACGTGTAATTGTTATGATTTCGAACCAATGGGACCCTATGGAAGAGAAGTACCAATATTTCTATTTTAGTATGCAGATTACAACATTGCTATTCAAAAAAATATAACTGCAATAAATAATGTATTGATTTTTTTTTTTTTTTTTCAGTGGATATCCAATGTTTATTATAAACATACCGTTTGATCTGGATGCTGGGCGTGTCGAAATTTTAAATGAAATAATGGTTGAGTACTCCAAAACTGGACTAAGAATACTTGCTTTTCCAACAGATGAGTTTTCGATACATAAGACTTCCGATGTAAATATTTAACATTTTTAATATGAAATAATATAGAATTATATATGTAATAGACATTTTTTGATCAAAGAGAAGTAAGTAATAATAATTACAAGGTATTATGTCAAATGTATATTTATATATTATAATTCATATTAACTACAGTTTTTGTTGCACATACACTGATTTTATTGATTGATTAATAAGCAATACTATAATTACGCGTTGGTGACTCGTAAGTTACAAATTTTATGGATGTATCTATATATTGCTATGATTGCATAACTTTGATTAATATTTACATGTGATTTATTTTTACATTGTTACGTCTATACTAAAAACTAAAACTGATAAAACTCAATGTAATGAGTTTTTTTATACTTGAAAAGTGTTATCGAAAAGAAAAGCTGACTAAAATATGCCGAACGTATGAGTTAAAAACATTTATATGATAATTAATGTCAACGTATCAAATTATATAATAACCAAATTTGTCAATAAAGGCTTATATTTGATGTCCCCAACTTATAGTGACTATAGTGATCACAAATTTTATTCAACGTTTTCGAAAATAATGAAATGTCTATTTTATGCTATATAATAAATATTTTAAATGGTCAAATGAAACATTGCGTGACAAAATACTTGGTGGTGTTGAGTTCTGTACTCGATCTCAGTAGTTTTTGTAATGTTTTTTACATTTTTCTCAACTATTTGGCGCAAATTAAAAAAATAATAATTTCTTTGCTCAATAAATCACTAAGATATCATTGAGTAATAAAATGCTACTTAGATTGTGATTGTCGAAACCATTATTTTGGTGGAAATCATGTACACAGGCACAAAAAAATATTATGAATCCAAGACATGGCTCAAATTATTTAGAATCTATTATTAATCTATCTATTTAAATATTTGGTATACTAATTATATTTTTTTTATCTAGCATTCTAACAAACACTTATTTATACACTAATGAAATACATAGAAATAAACCTAATTTGATTTAATTAAAGTACATGCGTTTCGTAGATCGGTAAAAGTAATTTAATATTCTTAAATCTATTGCCATTAGATGTTTTTTTAAATATTTGCTACTAGACATCCAGAAAAGTAAAAAAATCAAATCAAATTTTAAATTGAACCATGTGTACTTTTAGCTTATTTTTTTGTAATGTTTACCCTATACGAAGCTACAATCAGATAATATACAACAAATTATATATAGATATTTTATTCAATCAATATAAATATATAATCGACTTATTGGAAAATAACAAATTAAGTATTAGAAAAAAAGTATTAAAATATATTGTTCTATTAAATATATTGTTTCGTACTATGCTATTTTCTTAAAACACTATTTGCTTTATTCTGAAGTTTATACTATAATAAATATCGCACAAAACAATTTTTTTTTAAATCTTATGTTTTAAAACTTTTATAAATTTCTTTATATTTTTAACTTTGATATTGTTAATAATTTGGTTATATTGATAACTTCTTAAACTAAAACGTCATTATTTAAATCACTAGTTTAGTCCAAAATGTTAATAATTATATTCAGTTATTTATATTATTATTGATCCTATGTACCACAATATATATTCTTATCACACTTAAATCATTTTTGTATTACGAAATTCTGTAAACTTTATTATTAATCTGTACTTGAGCCTACCAGGCGCTTATTCAAATAAATAATAAATAATAATAAAAATAAACTGTTATTTTATAGGAACTTCTTACGCCATCTGCACTAAGAGAATGGATTGATGACAACCAATTACATTTTCATGTTTTTAATAAAATACATGTCAATGGAGATAAAATTGAACCATTATATAACTATCTGGAAATATATTTAAATTTTTATGATTTGTAAGTACTTGTGGGGAATTTTTAACACTCTTGTACGACAGATTTACAATTATTTATTATAGATTCTGTCATAGAAAATATATTTGATATTCAATAAAATTTAAAATTTTGTAGTATGCATCATATTAGTGTGCGTAATATTACAAAGTGTAGTTACACTAGATAAAACAATAATACTAATTATAATTATATTTTTGAGTGTTTAATTCACTCAGTTCAACTAACAATTAAAAATGTATATTTTAACATGAACGTTTCAACTTTTATACACATTGTTACATTATAAAAAAAAAATATTTGCAATACATACTACATACAGGACACATACTACATATGATTAGAGGCCAGAATAATATTCTCTTAAAATAACCAAAACAAGAGGCTAATATTCTTTTAAAATGTTGAAAATATTCCATCAATATTCTTTAAAAATTTTAATAAAATTTGCAGAAAAATGTGCTTTTACATATTATACTAATTAAAATAATTTTTTTTTATGTAATAGAATAAAGTATATGTTTGGTACTGTTGCCCTCTGACATTTGTCACATTTTTCACCGTTGTCACACCTATTTAAGTGCATTTGTTGTCTTTTCCGCGTATACTGACGTAGGTAGCATGTATGTATGAGGACATACGTTTCAACTTCTTGTCCGCCATCACCTTGTGTGTAAACGCACTCCGAAATGCGTCGTAATGTGCACCAACGTTCGTTCTTTTTTAGATTCTAAACGGAGTGATGGAATCTATTGATTTTACAATGATGTGTGTTTTTTTTATTATTTTTTTTTATTTTTTTAATTTTTATTTTTTTATTTTTTATTTTTTATTTTTTTATTTTTATGTCTGATGACACCTTTTTTGGCAGTAAAAATGCTTCAATTTGCTTATGTAGCAACTTTTATTTAGGCACAATTTTTTTTTTTTTATAAGCGTTTGATCAGCGAATATTGACAAAGAATTACATGTAAAATATAATATAATGTATAATATTCTAGACCGACAAATGATATAGGTTTTTTTAAAATGCTCTAACTCAAAAATCAAAAATCGCAACAACTTGAAATATTCACCAAATCTTTATATTGGCGTTTCCTACACATGGTTAAGTTTTCAAAGTATTTTGACATATTTTGACTTATTTATAGACAATTTAAATTTTCGATTTTTCTAAATTTTTCGTTTCAAAATAAAATATACTTATTACAATATTTATAAATAACATTGTATTATATTCTAGACAAACATATCATCTCCGTTCAGAATCGTTTTTCGTATACAATGATACCTATCATTGAATTCAAATTTAACAAATCCATTATAATGACCTATCCTATGAAGAGTCACACTCCACCACCATGTGTACAACAGAGCGAGGCCCATCCGGTTCTTTTTTTATTTTTGATTACAAAAAGTGTCCAATATTGACTGCTTTATCATGTTGTGTGATCAAACCGTCAAGTCTATTCATGATATACATTCGATAGCCGTCAAGATCAACGAAAATGGGACATTGATAGAAGATCTGTAGTTTCACATGGATAAATAATTTATCTATGTGAAACTACTTAATTATTAAGAGCTTTATTACAATTATTTCAAGAACAATAAAACAATATTTTGGGCGTTCTAATACAACTTTATACCGTCGATGAATTGTCTGTTGATTTGGATGTCACAGCTTCCACGGAAGAGTTGTACTAAAAAATTTGTGCTAAGGCCGCTAGATTACTAAATGCAAAATCAATGAATAGCTCTGCGTCAAACTCACCGCATATTTTGACTTCATCGGCGTCCGTTTTAGCGTTACTTAAGATTGATTTAACAAAATATGATAGTAACTTAATTCAATGGAACCCCTACCGTGAAAATGTTATATTCTTAATTCGCGGAAATAACAACTTTAGTATAATCAATCAATTTTAGTATATATTATCATGTTTCTCTGGTCCTGCTTTGCTGTTATCAGTTCTATACCTCTCACCGAAAGTAATTATAGCATTCTCGGGATGACATTAATTAATCGTTATAAGTCAACAATTATTGGCCTTAGCTCATTTGGGAAAATTATTTTCATTTCGCCCAACGATTGCAGAATCATTGCCGGCTTTATTGAATCTTATTAAATATTTTCCAAGAAAATGTTTTGGCGATTATTGCACTTGGTGTTTATAATTTATAAAATTGCATATCATTTTATAATGGTTCACAGTTATTGGATCCGATTACCGACAATCGTTCGAAGCCACTATTTTGCAGGAAACTATTCCAATTTGAATTCTGTGCTTACGTATGTTTAACACCGTTGTAGAATCCTAGAAAATACCAAAGGTTTAGAAAACGACCGAACTGAGAAGAAACACGCAAGAATCATAAGCTATAAAATACCTAGGACATTTCTCACCACTGCTTCAACTAGTACATAGGGGTCAAATCTGAAATGTCGATGAATGTATCGCTAACAAATATTCAAGAATCTTCCGATACATAAACGTCGTGAGACAGCGTTGTCAACCAAATTGTGTTTTTCATGTTTGAGTCCCTCACACATGGCAAAGGCATGTGCATCTAAATATTCTTGTTTGATATGTAAAAATGACACTATTCTTTATTTAATCAAGATTCTATTTCATCTTATTTTGTACTAGAAAAACCTCCTATTTATAGCACTTCACAGGATAACGTTAACAAGTTCTCTGGATTTTCATTTGACACTACTACGCTCGTGCTAGGAACTTCCATTGTTCACGTGCGTGATAGCCGTGGTAATTGTCAATCATTTAGTGTGCTAATATATAGCGGATTACAGATGTCAGCCGTGGCCATTCTATGTGTATCAAAGCTGGGCCTTCCTAGACGCAAATGCCAAATATCCAAAGATGGCTAATCAAAGAAATCGGTAGATGACGTAAAAGGGATTACCATTTGAATGACAATTGTGCTATAGTAAAAACATGAACCGTCGTTCTGTATCTCTATTTTTACTTAAGATTCATTTATTTTACGTCTCATTTTCCCTCCTGTGGCTTTTCCATTTATCAGTGTGGCAATAGACCGGATTTTGACGTTGCGATATATGCTCAACAAGTACATTTATGAGAACTGCGCACGCACAAAACATATTCACATACTAATACTGATATTTATGCACGTATACAATAATTTAATTTATATTAACATTAAAACAATAATATTAAATTCATTTAATAAAATTAGATTAATAATGAATATTTAGTTAAGAAACTTTTTAAAAACAGTAAACGGACAACAATATTTTCTTCCTTGTGGTCTGATGTCACATTGAACCTTTTAAAATGTTTTCATACGAGTATGTACTGAAAAAATGATCGGTGTCAACTGCAGTTGACGCGGACTCACGGTTGTCCTCGGTGAGGTGTCACAGTCACAGGAGCATGTTTCGAATCAGTTATCATAGATTATTGAGAAATATCTGTAATACGTACTTCATTATTTTCATTCATAGCATTTGTTAAGCTTTTTAAAATTGAATTTCAATAATATCGTACTTACGTATTATTTATTATATTTAAACCACTGTTATAATAAATATCGAAAAATCTATATAATCAATCTATATACTCTTTAATAAACGAAATATTATTCTACCTTAAAATATTCATAAATATGTAAGAAAAACTTTTGCCATTAATTTACCCGTTATATGATTTGTAAAAATTTTACAGTCTTACCAGTAAGACTGCATTGAATCAAAAAAATATATGCAAAAAAATATAATTCTGGCCTGTACATATAATCAATTCATTTATTGTTCTAAGTTGTAATTTATAAGTGTCTTTACTGATCATTATATAATTTAAAATGTATTATTTATAAAAAAAATTTGAATTTTCAGTTCTATAAAAAATGACTACACAATATTTTCGGTGGACCAACACGGATATCCCAACGGTAGATTATCTGGAGATTCTTGGGATACATATGAGGTAATAATATTTTTACGATAATACTATATAATATATAGTACATATTACATATTATGTCAAAACGTTTGTGTTTTTACAAATACTGTTGGATTTTTCTTAGGTTTTGTACAAAAGTAAACGGTTGAAAAAGTAATTTTCTATTTTTAGCAGTGGTCAAAAATATTTAGACGACTGTTTAGTTAGTAATTATGGGGTGTGGGCCGCAAGTGAGTTTTCTGTGAACAGTAAGCCGAGATACATGATTTCTATTGCGTTAGACATGGTTCAGTTGTTAAAATGTAGAACAATACAGTCACCAGGACTTAAGAAAAATGTGTTTTGAATTGATTGGGAGGAGTCGTATAGTTTTATTTTTTAAGATTTTATCCAGTGTCGTAAGACAGTCATATGATTTTGAAGTAACTTGTTCGATTGTGTCTTGACTGCTAAATAGTTTATATTTTAAAAAAACTTGTTTATATTAAAATATAAATCATTATATAAAAGATTAGACAGGAGTATTATTATATTTGAAATGCACGACTGGCTTCCGATAAAAAATATATGAACAGGTCAATAAAAAATTCAATAAAATCGAGAGCATAAACAATTTACTAATTTTAGTACTTAATTTTTATTTTTTATTACTTAATTTTTTTTTTGCATTATTTATTATTTATTTTTATATATCGTTATATTATTATTATATTATATATTTACGAATGTTGTATAATTTATACCTAATTATTATTTATTTTTTATTGTTCACAGCAATTAGCACATTACGCGGAAAATGTGAGAAGTTATGATTAAAACAACAATATTATTAATTATATTTTGATAATGTATACATTTAATGATAATAATCACGAAAATACAAAATTAAAAACGTACGTAAAAAGCCTGATAGATTTATCTTAAATTTTTGATTCGATATACAAGTTTCCAATATTGTAAACAATAATTAATAATAGAACGTGTTATTTATTATAAACTATGTGTTGTAATAAAATTTAAATTGAAATGGATCTTTTTTCTTTTGTTTGAAAAATAATTTTATCTCAAAGAGTGGAATAATTAATTTATTGATTGGCTATTGCTATGGTCCTGGTATCCTATAGGTTAACTTGGAAAATAATTTATTTTCTTCATTTATAATACACAAGTATAATGTACACAGTTTCAACATATTTTAGCTATAATTAAACTGAGAATGCTTGTTATATTTATTACTTATGGGTCATGGATGATAACCACAAACACTGTAATTAATAACGAGACACGTTTATGTTGTAATAATTTAGTACATAAACTAATTATTTCAAACAGATAAGCAAAAAATGTATTCTAAGCATAATTTATTCTAAACGGAAAGATGACATTTCTATTATACATTTTAATTCATAATTTCACCGTTTCTGTTCATTGTTCGTACCATCATTCCGTTTTAAAAATTATCAGTCCGTGCAAAAAAATTTCGTTAACATACACATTTAAGACTTAAGTGTCATTGATTATAAAATTTGAGGCCATTAAAACGTCAAATTAATAACGTGATTTATGCACGATTGACAACGAATGTAAAATAAATAACAATAATTGTAATTATTAATTACAAAACGAAACCGTTTCGACCATAAGTGCGATAACTAATGATGCCAAATTAGCACATCGAAAACTACTCAGTGTCCCTCACTGCAGTTTCGACGTACATTGTTTGTACATCTACGAAAAAAAACTTTACCGTTCTACTTCAAAAAATCACTGCTTTCGTCTCTTTACAGGTAAATATATAGTTTATTTAGACGATTTCAAATGACACTAGAACTTGAATTTTCACTCAGTCGGTGGGATTCTCCGGGAAAAAGTATATTAAGAATTTCTAATTTTGTAAATTTTCTATTTATTACTGTTAATGTGGTGAAAACTCAAAAAATATGATTGTATACATATATGTGGTATACTAAAAAATAGTTAACGGGAAGGAAATTTTATTTTTGATTAAGGTTACATTATAAACATTTTCTCTGGGTGTAAAAATTCCTAGTTTCGTCTGTAATGAAGATCAGCCACGTTATTTGGAAATTAAAATATTTTAAATAATTACATAAAATTACGTAAAAAATATTTTTTTTTAACAGACAGAAGATTTAAATTAGCATAATCGAGTGAAAAACTGAAACAACCCCCGTAGTTTTTCAGTCACTGAATGTCAACTAACAGATTTTTATTAAACTACTAAACTCAATAAATGTCCTTTTATAAACCCATATTCCTTGAACACATAAAGAAAAAATAACTTCATAAGGTTATTCGTGAATACTCGGTGGACACAACAGTCCAAAATAGTCAATGGTTGTTTTTCAGGTTGTTTTTCACTGCTGATAGAAAAATGATAAGTGTGAACGCACCTTATTGATAATTATATTATTTGTAATAAGTAATTAATTGGGAATATTTTGTAGTAATTCGACAATTGAACAAAGCGAGGCTACAGTATTAACTGATGCCAAAGTTATGAGATCGTGTACCCTCAATGCCAGGGAATGTGCGTATAACTAATTAGTTTATAAACATAACATTTTTCTTAGCTATGATCAATATTTCGGAGAATATTTTTTAGTACAGATTGGTCAATATGGTTCTCATATATTGATGATTTAAGTACAATGCATATTTTATTGTGACATATTCTCGTTGTCACCATAGACGTGCCAGGCCTGTAATTCAAGGGGTGCCTACAATACTTTTAAGTACTATCTATACAAAACGATTTCTGTAGTCAATTGTGACTGTTTTACTGTCGTAATAAGGTTTTTCATGACAATGTAGAACAGTTTATTATAATTTTTCTACTATGAAACACCATTTATTTTTGACTAAATATTTAAAAATAAAGTACATTTCATTTAAGCAGCATCAGTTAAAATTTGGACACCTTACTCTTAGATATAAATTGTAGAGCCCCATTTACAATAATTCTTTGGTGAGGATGCCGAATACGGGACGCAAGTTTATGCGAATAACTAATTAATGAGTTACAAAAAATGAATAGATCAATTTTTGAATAACCAATAGAATTGTGAATAATTTTTTATTCAAATAACTTATAGAACAGAGGTTCCCAAACTTTTCATTATACGACCCATTTTGGGAAATTTTTAAAATGTGGTGACCCACAATATCAAAGAATGACCTATTTTTTTTTAGTGAATCAGTTGCTTACAACAAAAAAATATATATTTATTTTTAATATATAAATATAGCGCGACCCACCAAAAATATAATTGCAACCCAATTTTGGGTCGCGACCCACAGTTTGGGAACCTCTGTTATAGAATACATTCTTATTTGACTAATACCAAACTCTGCCTACCGTATTCGAGAAATGTTAGAATAAATTACATCAAGTTTGAGCCATATCAATTATAATTTGGACAATTATTCTCAAACTTAAAATGAAGAACCTCATTAACAACATTTCGGGAAATGGGAGGGTACTGCTGGCACCCCGTTCCCTCCTGCATACCGTTATTGTTGTTATTAACACAAGATTCGATTTTGTGGTCGAAGCCTTATCGTCCACACACCTTCTATTCACGCGAGGCGTTACTCAAGAGGCGCGGTCGAATTCGGACCCCCAGTGACCGGGAGCTCGGGTCGTCATAGGGACCACCAGAACCGAGCCTCGATCTGTACCCTTCCATTCCGCGTACATGAGAACCGTGTTGGGACCCGCAGTCTCCACTGGGTGATGTGGTTTTGTTACTATCCAGCACTGTGCCACAACCACCACGTTTCAGCCGAGGTAGGCTCCTCAACCTTGGGAGGCACCGGATCCGGAGCGGCTGTGCCGGTCTGGCGTGCGGTGGAGTTCCCCCCACCCTTGGTACCGACTGGGTTTAAAGTTGACGTCGGTGGGTCAACCGGAGTTTTATCCCCTCCCTCTATTTTGGTTTCTTTAGCCGGCTAGAGGTGGGCCTGAATGTTGTTATTTACAGTTATAATTGAAAGTTTCGAATTTAACTACAGTGTTACACATGTATAAAACTGATTATTTTTTTTCAGATTAATTTGTTTATAGACACGCTTCAATAACAGTGTAATTAACATGTCGATTAAAAGAGTTTTGATTGTCTTGATATTGGTTACGGCTTTGCCTGCTGTGAGTAATACGATAAGATATTGGCCCGGGCTACTTCCGTATTGTTTTCGGTTAATATGTGTGCATTACAGCTGAATCGAACTCTGTAAACCGAATACAAATGAATATTGATCTATAGCTTATTTATTGAATAACAAAATAAAATTTGTGCGAATAATTTTACTTATCAATTCCAGGTGCTAAGTTTTAATTTTCATATTGAAGAAATCGTTATTAGTCTATTTTCACATATTTTCACGACTTGTGTTTACGATTTGACTACATACACAATTTATGGAGAAAAATTTCCATTGATAATTTTTTCGTATGCCAAATATTACATTGTTATATAAAAAAACATAACTGCAATAAATATTGTATTGATTTCTTCATTTATTTTTTCAGTGATCATCCCCTGTTATTTATAAACATACCATTTGAACCAGATCCTAAACGTCTCTCCATTTTAAGTGAAATACAAAATGAGTACGGAAAAGATGGACTAAGAATCCTTGTTTATCCAACAGATGAGTTTTCAGAGACAAAATGTCTTTTCGATGTAATTATTTGAACATTTAATATGAAGTAATAAAAAAATATAGAAATAGTAATATGTAATTTTTTGATCACTGAGAAGTGAATAAAAATAGATACAAGGTTATGTGTAAAATGTAGGTATATTTATTTATTGAGATAAATGAATATTACAGCTTATACGCTACACATACTCTGATTTTATTGATTGATTAATAAACAATTCTAAAACTATGCGTTGGTGACTCGTGAGTAACAAGTCACATGGATGATTCTGAAAATCATTATGATTGCATTACTTTAATTAATATTTTTGTTTGATTCATTTATTACATTAAATTTCCAACATTAAAAACTAAAACTGGTGATAATATGTACTCCGGTGAGATACTGGGATAGACAAATTATACTTCTTTAATCGAATTTTAAACATGAAGAAATGTACCATTGCTCTCGAAAAGAGAATTTAACTGTAATATGTCGGACGTATTAGTTAATAACATTCATATGATAATTTATGTCATCCTACCAAATTATACGAAAACCAAATTTGTTAATATAGGTTTATATTGTAATTGACAAATTCTAGTGACCATACTGATCACAAATTTCAATCAAATTTTTCGAACTTAATAAAATTTCTATTAAATGCTATTATAAATATTCTAAATGATCTTATGAAACAGTGTATGACTAAAAACTAGGTGGTGTTAATTTCAAAACTTGATCTACGTAGATGTTTATTTTTAATTTTTCTACATTTTCTCAAATTATTTGGTGAGGAATTCAAACAATGATAATTCCTCTGACATAATATCACTTAGAAATCATTTAGTAACAGTATCCTCCTTAGATTGTGAAGATCGGAATTATTATTTTGATGGAAATCGTGTATTCGAAAACAAAAAAAAAAAAACATGATAAGTCTCATACATTGCTTAATTTAGAATATAATATATATTCAAAAATTTAATATTCTTATTATTTAGTATCTTTGTTAAGTATTCTAACAAACATTTATTTATATACAAATAAAATACATCAAAATAAACCTTATTTGATATAATTAAAGTACATATGATTCGTAGGTCGGTAAAAATAATAATTCTAAGTCGATTGTTATTAGGTGTTATTCGAATATTTGCTACAAAACATGCTAAAGAGTAGGAAAAAAACATAAATTTTATAAGGAACCATTGGTACTTTTTAGTTTTTTTCTTATATTTTTCGAATTAATTGAGGCTACAATTGAAAAAATATCTTAAATTATATATATATATATATAAAATATTTATGATTGAATATCTTATTAAATTTCATAAATTAATAATAGAATAATTGACAAATATATTTTAAATGATCAAAAAAAAATCTATTATTTATCATACAATACTTTTTATTTCAAAACACCCTTCGTATTATGCCAAATGATATAGGTAATATATTAGACATCGTTTAAACATGTTTACATGTAACGTATTTAAAACAATATTTATAAAATTATACACAATCAAATTCTTATAAATTTCTTTTTATCTTTAATCCTGAAATTGTTTTTAATTTTATTATAATAATAACTTCAAAAATTGTTAAATGTTACAGTATTTTATTCCACCATCTGAAATAGATGATTGGATTAAAGAATACCATTTATCAAATTTTGATATTTATCAAAAAGTATTTGTCAATGGACGTTGTACTGATCCAGTATGGAACTATTTGAAAATATATTTCGATATTATAAATTAGTAAGTAATTGTGTAAAATATTACATACTCTTGCACTACTGATATACTGTTATTCAGTACAAACTCTATCATAGAAAATTTGATTTTCAAATAAAAATTTAACATTTTTTTGTATGCATCATATTAGTGTACGTAAGTACATAGTGTTGTTATAATAGATAAAAGAATAAATCCAATGATTATTATAGTTTTGATTGTTTAATTTACTCAGTCTAACTAAAAATTTTAATTTGAAGTTTAAAAAAAAATGTATACTTTAACTTAAACATTTCAACTGTATACATGTTCGCATTATAATAACAATATTTACATTGCATACCACATATGGTACAGAACACATATTATGTATGATTAATATTCTCTTAAAATAGCCAAAATAAAATGCTAATATTCTTTAAAATTCTTAAATATATTCCAACAATATTTTTTAAGAATTATTGTAAAATTCAGAAAAAATATGATTTTATTTCTTTTATTAATTAATAGTATTTTTTTATATGCAATAGAATAAAGTAAATAATACAAAAAAACTGTTATACATTAGTACATCATGATTATATTTTTACTTAGATAACAGTTAATTTATTTAATTGTTTTGAATAATGATGTATTTATAATTAAGAACATTTTTGAAAATAGTTTACAATATTTTCTTCCTTGTGGTTTGATGTTATTTAGATCCACTTAAATGTTTTCATATGTACTAAAAAAATTATTGGAGTCAACTGAAGTCATTGGAGCATGTTGTAAATCAGTTATCATGGGTGATTGAGAGATATCAAAAACTTGTTCTTCATAATTCTCATTAAAAGTTTTTTTATTTTTTTCAAAATTCACTATCAAATATTATGGTACTACATATTATTTATTATATTTAAACCACTGAAAAAATAAAAATCGATAATCTATAAAATTAATTTATATATCTTTTAATATTTTACAATAAACGAAATATAATTTTATCTTAAAATATTCACAGAGATGCACAAAAAAAAAAAATTGCCATCAATTTACCTGTTTCATGATTTGTGAAGGTTTTTAACCCTTATTCGACTGCATTAAATCCAAAAAAATCATGCAAAATAATATAATTCTAGCCTGTACATATAATCAATTTATTTATTGTTCTAAATTGTAACTTATAAGTATCTTTACTGATAATTATATAATTTAAAATGTAT
>JASXSY010001858.1:0-166275 GCA_034509805.1 Sipha maydis | reverse complement strand
TAATATGTCACTCGTCAAAGAGGATTCCTCATCTGATGATGGTTTTTTTAAATATTTTATTCTTATAATTTTTCTTATTTCTAAAATTGTATTTAAATTGTACTAATATTGTAATGATATGAATGTTTATTGTACTGAAAAATAAAACCTGTTTATCTGTAAAAAAATAATTAAATACTTTTATTCGAGGTAATAGCGAACAAGCGTAATAACATAAGTTAAAGGACATTAAAATGTAATAAAACTGAATAAAACGAAAGTTAAATATTTCTTATCGATATTGGGAAATTAAATCTATATGACAGTAAATATTATAGTTTATAAATTAAAAGTTTTAAACTGATTTGTGATTCTTTTTGTCGCACTTTATGCGCTGCATTACGTTGTCAAAAAAATGTTTAGGCTGCACTTTCAACGTTATGATTGATAATCAAGTTTTCAATACATATATACCTACTGCCGTAAGATTAAAAACGCATTGCCATACTCGTTCACTAGCCTAACATAAAATTATCACGAATCATTTGAAGCGCCCACCTATACAATCAGTTACAATTAATTTATAATTATCTTACTAAGAATTCTTAGAATTCTTTGAAATGGGCTTGAAACTATTTTATCTTACTTTTTTAATTAAATCCAATGAAAAACACGTTACTATGATGTTTGCAACGTTTTCGCAGTTTAATACATTTTTAAAGATATTTAATAATCATAAAATTGAAAAACGGATTATGTAAAGAATAACAGATGATGCGTGATTTGTTTGTTTTCAGCGACTTCCCGTTGTAAAGAACAAGTTGTAGCAGGTACTTGTACTACAAGGCTATACAATAGGAAGACGTTGGTAAAATAAATTATCAGTTATCAAGGACGTATTCGGGGTATAGGTATTTTGGATGTAGAAATAGCTTCGCTTATTTAGGCATGCAACATAATATACAGATCGAAATTTTATGATGATAATCTAAAGTCTTAATCAAATTATTCAATAATATCGGCACCCGACGCCGTGTTTATATTTTATAGTCTAAACATTAGATCTCGTTAATGTCAATTAAAATAATTAACACTTATGTAAAATATATATTTTCCGATCAGTTCAAACTTGTACATCAGAGGAATGAGGTTTGCAATATTAAACAAAAAAATTATTACAGATATCGTATAACGTACCGAAGCGGATCTACATTAGCTTTCGTAATGTATATTCATATACGTCTGTAGACGCAAGGTCACAAGTCGTAACATTCAAAACTAAAAAGAAATTTTTTTTTATTATTATTTTGAATTTATTGTAGACTGTAACACTATTGATTATTGAATTAGCTATAGCATATAATATTATAACGTGTTTAATATAATTAAAGTGAATTAATGCTTATATTTATTAAATTAATTTTAATATGTTCGCATGTATTTTTATAGATCGTAGAGTTCTATAGCATATAATATATCATATCGAAACAATTCCCCAATTTAATTTTGTATATGATAATTTTATCAACTTGCGTACATGGAAATATGCTGTAAAATATGGCACAAATAACACCAGTTTTTGCGCGATCTACCAAAGTACACTTGCCCACTAAAATATCATCACCAAATCCTATTCATAAAAGGACTTGCGCTGATCATTGGACGTCGGTGGTCATATTGTCAGACTTAGTAAAGGCCGACATAGGTGTTTGCTCTAGACGGCAAAAGAGTACCGGTCATCTAATACGTATGTTTGCGTACTTCAACCTGATACTGCCAACTTGGTGTAGGGAGCTTTCAATTATCAATCCGTCGAAGGTCATTGCATTATAATGAGACTCGGTGAGAGTCAACAACCGTGTTGTTAATATCGGTCGATCATACGTTCGTGGTTCGTCCATAAAACCATGTATTAAATTCAAATTTAAAACTACAATTGTTTCAGTGATTTTTTTTTTTTATATTCTATGAAAACGTTAATAATAAATGTCGACATAACATCCATGTGGTTTTCGTGAAGACTTAGTAAGGTACCGTTAGATTATAGACCGTGAACTTGCAAACGGTTTAGGCCATAAGTTAAGCTTACGACAATAAATACATGGATTGGGTGGCACAATTAATTATACCTATTATATATGCATATTATAAGCGTAGGCATGCGCACGAGGGATACCAGGTGTGCCCAGTTCAGAGGCGACTTTTAGGGGGGACATTGGGACCCTCTCCCAATACGAGACATCTTACTCTTTATTTTGTCAAATATTTTCATTTTATAAATATATAATATTAATATGTATTTATATGGTAATATTTTGATCCAAATTAATTATTGTCTAATAACGAAATTATAACAATTGATAACATGATAGGAAAGTGTAGTCAGAACCACAGTTTTACATAAAATACAGGGGTAAATACACAAGTAATTTTTACACTACCTAAATAATAACTTAATACCTAGATACATTTAAAACTAAGGTGACCATATAACTTTCTAGTTAAAACAGAACAAAAAAAAAAGGAGCTATTTTTATTAAAAACAACTTTTTTTTATAAAAATTATAATATCGATATATTAATCATTATTTATATAAAAAAAGCATCTACTTAAAGAAAACAGTCGACGATTACTGTAAAACTGAAATAATAAGCTATGAAAAATAACTTTTCGTTTGCGCTGATATTGTAGTATTAAAACACATTAGGCTTATACGTCCAAATTAATACATTGTTTGCCGCAATAGGTATTTTTACATTTTATTTTATTAATTATATTCTGATACATCACACAGTTTCGATACCGTTCAACGTCAACTGTGCAATACAGTATTTTCACGTTACATGCTCACATAAATATAATAGAAACAATAACTCAACGACAGATTAAAATTGATTAACGTTATTTTTTGCTATTTTCAGAAAACGGGACATATTAGTGTATCGTGAACATCGTAATGTTCCAAGGGACAACGGGACGAAAATGCGAAAAACGGGACAGTCCTGTTCAAAACGGGACGTATGGTTACCTTAATTTAAAACACTAATTTTTGCTATATTATATACTTCCTGAATAATTTTACTATACATTAAATATTTACCCTCCGAAATGTTGTAAATGGGTCTCTACAGTTTAAGTCTCAGAGTAAAGAGTCAGTATTTTAACTGATATCGCTGAAATTTAATGTATTTCATTCTAAAAATATTTGGTAAAAAATAAATTATATTTTTTGTTAGAAAACATAAAACCAAATATTTTAAGTTTTCGTGCAAAAACTTAACACAATAATATAACAGCTATAATTATAGTATATTATATTATATTTATTATTTTTAATTATAATTGACTGCAAAGGTAAAAATCATAAATAATCGAAGAAAATATACGTGACTCAAGGAAAACATATTCATCGGGACTAATATACCCTTAAATTAAATAAAAGTTATGGTTATGTAATTACTTAAACATAAACATTATAATTTATTTAATATACCTACACGTTCTAGGTCCCAAAAGTATTTTAATTACTCCCTGAACCACAGGTCTGCGCACGCCCATGATTACAAGTAACTATATACATAAGCATGCATAAGAACGGATCGGCATGTTGGGGAACAAGAACATTTTCTAATGGGCCGGTCTATTCATGTATGTCATATGATTTGTATTTTAACTCCTTCTTTGGGTACAATTTTTTTATTGAAACATAAAGCTTACGGTGAATTAGTATGATTTATACTTCCTGGATAAAAAAAAAAATCAACAATTTGTCCCAGAGTACGTTAAATATCCGTTAGTGTATCCCCACATTTTCACAATGTCGGATTCACCAACTTATAACCATCGATTAACGTTTACAATTATTTTAGTTCTAAGTTGAACCGAGATACCTACAATTATCTCAAACGTTTATAAAATAATTATTCATAAATCGCGTGTGAACCGTTAAAAATGTTAAATTCAGGGCCGTTCAGAGGGGGGAGGGGGCAACGAGTACATTTTACCCCAGGCCCCATCGTTAGAAAATTTTTAGGGGGCCCCCATAAAGTCTGTATAGTAATAAAAACGAACTGTCACCAACCAATTATGTTACATTCAATTATGTTATGTAAGTATGTAATGCAGTACATGATTTTAAATGAGTTTGATTGGTTAAGGTCTGGAAAAATACATTTACAAGAATTTTGTTATTCTCAGTGAGTGTTTAGTTTATCAAATCTTATTATTATGGTCGAAGGACCCCCAAATTAATTTGCCCCTGGCCCCGAAAAACCTTGGGACGGCCCTGGTTAAATTGAATGTTAAAATTGATACAATAATCGAGATAAAACGCGGACCGAGCTCGAATCGGGAACGGGAACTCAAAGGGACAGTGTGCTTCGCTAATTTTTTAAAAAATTGTAACGTCCTCTACTTATTAACAATGGACTATGGACTTGCGAGTCAACTTGAGACTCTGAAGAGTCGAGATTTGATTCAGATTCAAAAAAAAAAGTTGGAAATGTTGGGAGTCGACCCACCGATTCTACTCATTAAACCGAGCTGAGTTGAAAGATTCGATTCACTGATTTACCAAGATGAGTTGAAATTCCCATCCCTAACAAATTGTTTTGATTCATGTGTGTGTCATTATAAACTCAGCTGTCCTGCTGTGCACACGTGTTTCATTTGCCGTGGTGACTAGCGCCGATAGGTAGCGCCACCGATTTAAGAATAAACGTGACAGGATGAAAAATGTGAGACGTGCTTATCACGTACAACGATTATATGTGATTGTTTACAATTATGTAAGTCAGGTAGTAATTGATTAATAAATTAAATTAATTACAACAGTAATTGCCTTAACTATACACTTCGGTCACCGTGTACTGTTGTGTTCACGCACAATACCGAATTAGTTCAGTGCTCAAATATTTTCGGTGAGTATAACACTTCACATACCGACTGTTGCTTGGATATCATAAATTATAATTGTAAACAACGTTATTGTTGTTTTTTTTTTTATTTGTGTCTTAAGTTGCGCATATCTCTTGTTACGGTTTCGCTGCTACTTGTTTTTCTCTTTTCTATCAGTCGACGTTTATTCTTTTTCACAATGTTGTAATTTGATTTAATTAACAGTTGTAATTGTTTTCATAACTTTCAACAGGTTATTCATGATTTTCGATCATTTTCATTAGCCGTAAACAATACCTAGTGACGTATTACGAATAAATAATACAAATTGCATACCTATTATTATACATTTGGAAAACGATTAAGACACCTGTCTTAATGATAATTGACAATAGTTCAATTTATAACAATAATGTTATGCTTAGTAATGTCATTTATGTTATTAGCCCTGGCATTGAGTAAAGAGTCCTGAATTTCACAACTCATTAATTTTTATTTCGCAACGCTAAGGACATTACATAATTTGTGTACCAATTAATATCCATTTAAAATTTTGAAAAACTATTTGTAATTTAAGACTTTAATAGCATAATGGGTTTGTTAATTATTAATTAATAGACCAATATAAATGTAAGGAAGTAATTATTTTACAATTATCATTATTGATAAAAATATCCTCAGCTTACCTTCAGATGAGAAACTACAAAATACAATTCACTGTGATTAACCTTTGTAAAAACATTTACATATTTTTACTCAAAAATTATACATATTCCTCATTTAAATAATGAGTATAATAAATGTAAAAGCTTTCTAAAGTAAAATTAACCAATTTCATCGTATACATTTACCTACATTTTTTTTACTAAATATTTGCTTTCATTTCATTTTTATTATTTTAATGTATGATTCATGTCTAATGTATTTATTTGATAGATTTTAATTTAAAAACCATATTAATATTTATCTATTACTAGGTGTTTTATTATTTGACACTTATAACAAAAAAAAATTAAAATAATAATAATTACAGATAAGAAGTAAAATGTATATTACATTTTAAATAACATATTATGTATAGAATTAAATATATATTGTATTGTATATTAATAACAATTTTATTGTTTCATATTCAGTCAGGTATTTATTGACTTTGTAAATATCTAACAATACATTTTTAATCCAAAACTGGTCATACTTTAAAAATATTATAATACTTCAGGCTAATTTTATTTATTTATTTCTATGTATAAATTATTTGTTTATTTTTTTTATAATTATATTTTAAATACTTGAGACTGATTTTTTTTCCTAGTTATTAGTTAATGAAAGTTAACATACTTAATATCAATATAGCTACATCAAGTCCTACATTATTTTTTTAAATATATTTACATAAAATACTGCTGTAATCTTTTACATCTTTTACTGTATATCTTTTTTCATATTAACTGATAAAAATAATAATAAAAAAAAAGTTTACTTCATTTTCAAATTGTATATAATACTTATTATTTTGAACTAAATTAACTAGAAATAAAACAAGTATTTTCCTTTTAAACAGTTCATATTATTTACAGTTATTATTATAAACATTTATATATATATTTTTTTTCAAGAATACAAGTTTGTTAATTACTATGTCACTCATAAAGCTTACTGACACATTTTTATTAAATTAGTTTTTAATTTTAAGTGATTAGTTTAATAACATTCAATTTTAACACTTTTAACAAAAATAGAAAATTCGTACACTAAATACAAATCCGACCCAATTTTATTTAAATTATTTAACATAATTATAACTACTTAATATCATAGTCACATAAATACATATATAATGTATATATGTGTATATATGTTGAAGATTAAATAATATATTTAAAATCTAAAAAAAAAAAAAAAACAATAATCAAAATATTATCATAATAATTTAATATTAGTCTCAAGTATTTAATGTTTACAATATGATACTTAAAAATTAAATTTCAAATCAAATACAATTCATTAATTAATAAATTGATATAATATAACTGAAAAAAAAAATTGAATAATATTAAATAGTATGTAAACAAATTTAATAGGACAATTTTTTTTTAAATATTTACTAACATCATACAACTAACAAACATGACAATTAACATAACAGTTCAAAAATTTTAATTTTATTGATAAATAATAAGTTAAATTCCAGTCGACAATAAACTTATGGAGACAATAGTCAAAGTAAATTAAGTTTTAACATTAATTGCACATCTCATTAAAATAACATTTAATAGTTTTACTTTAGAATTTAGAAAAAATATGAGATTTTCTGGCAATATTAAATCATACATTACAATCTATATAAGAATTAATGATTGATTTGGTATAATCATTAGTTTAAAATAAAATATATATATTTATATATATATATTAATGTAGAACAGATAACAATTAATAATATGTATGGAAAATAACATAATTTATAAACTAAAGTAGTAAAAACTTAAACATTTAAATAAACACACCTAAATGAATAGGAGTACCAAAATCAATGCTGTGTAATTGATAAAAAAAAAAATTATAGTTATGAGTACTATTAAAATAATATGGGTCAGTGCTAACAAATAAAAAAAATAAAAAAAAGACAATACAATGTAAAAAAAAATTTCATTATGTTATTGACTCTCTAAAATTCCAGATAACCTAATTAAATAAATGAACCCACATATTGGTTGAAAACTAATTTACTAAAGTATATTTATATATAAATATATATCAATAAATCCTTATTGTTAATAAACTAATCAAAAAATACGATCCAGTTGATAAAATTAGAAGTATAAAAGTTATTCTAAATCCACTATAATATAGGTATTGGTTACCTATCAAATACAAATAATCTTAACAATTTTTTCAACAGTATCAATTTATTGAGTAACAAAATTCATTATAGAACCTCATAAAAATATTAAATTTTGAGGCCGCATTGTGAAAAAAAAAATTTATATACTTAGGTATTAATATTGTCAACTGCATCTTTTAAATATGCTTGTAAATTTTGCTGACATTCATCGCCAGTCCATTGCTGCACTAGGATATGTGTTTCTGATTCTAATGCTTTAGCTAATTTATCTTTGGTTTCTTGTTTTTGAAGGGCTTTTGAAGTTTTCATTGCCTTAAAACAAATAAATATAATATATTATGTATTTTAACTACATTAATATCTAATACAACCAAGTACTTTTATTCACTTCTGTTAACTATAACTAAATCAGACAAAATAATAACTTTTTCAGATTGAAATTATTATAAAATCAATCAAGTATATTTTAGAATATAATTATGTGGATTTGTTATATTTTATACACCTTGGTTAGCATAGTCAATGTTTATAGTATATCTACTTTTACAACAGTAACAGCTAGCAAAACAGATAATGCTGTATTCATATATCCAGGACAAGTAATTTTTTTTAGATTTTACTATTAATTTTGGCAACAGTGGCCAATATTTATTTTATCTTTGAATTATTACTCTAATATAAATGTTTTATTTTATTAAAAAGGCAAAAAGTGAACGAGATTTAGGTATATGTGAACAAAATAATGTATGCAATATTGTACACCTTAGGTTTTGGTTTCCAAATCAAATTGAACGTATATGTAAATGTCCAAATCGTGAAGAATGTCCGTGGAAGTGGAGCGTAAATGATAATCAAACAATGCCTTTAGACAACCGTTCACAACTGAAGGTTTTTATAAAAATATAAATATTATATAAATTCACTAGGAATACATAAATTTATGTTTAGTTTTGCAAACCAATAAATGAATTACCTGATTGTACAATGAAATCGAATGAATCAATAACAATAATAAAGAACAAAGAAGACAATAATGTTCAAATTAAAGCACAGGTTCACTGTAATTGCCCACATCATACAAATTGGGTATTATCAAAACATGAACAAAATGACTATCACAACGGAACTACTGATATAAGTTATATAAAAGATTTATTTAAATGTAAAAAGGTATATTATAAATTGACATACAGGAAGTATTAATTTAAAAAGTTAATATATGTTTAAATCTTTGTTTTTCAGTTGAAGGATTGCAATGCAGGAGAATTTTGTGGATTTATAAGAAGTGACTATTATTCAACATATACCAAATGTACTTGTCCATATGGTCATCTATGTTTACACAAAAATAGACAAGAAAATACAGCGTACGAAATGTTTTTTCATGGAACATCATACAAAGCAGAGTGCACACTTTTAAATACTAAATCAAATGAAGTCTGAAAATTTTTTATATTAGGCTCAAATCAGATACTTAATTATTGCAGTACTTAATGAGACTTAATATATAGACTAATCATAACTGAAAAAAGAAATCAAATAATCCGAATTTATATATATAAAAAAAAAATATGTTAATGAATATTTATAAATTAAGTTAAAGAAATCATATAAAATGACTTAAATTGTTGTTTAAATAAAAAAAAACTAACCTGTAACGATTGTCTAGCTAATGATTTAACTAATGGTATTAATTCATCATGGAATCGATCTGGCCAAAGTGTTCTTGTCACTAAACCATAATAGTGTGCTTGTCCAGCAGTTAACCTTTGATTACCCATGATCATTTCAGCAACCAAAAGTCTACCCAAAATAGTTGTAGCTGCACCTTCAGCAATATGACCTAGTTGTGCATATGGTGTTTCAAATGTTGCTTTATCACTGGCAAAAACCAAGTCAAAATGAACTAACATAGTAGCTCCAAGTCCAACTGCAGCACCATCCACACCAGCAACAAGTAATTTAGGGAAATTACTTAGGCTTGAGATGAACTTTCTATGATAAATAAAATATAAGAAATCAATTATTTAGTAGTATTAAACATGGATCAACGACCCATGATTTGTAAAAATACATGGGACCGATGCAATGTGTGATCTACCGATAAAATACCTGTATTTTACACTATAGTGCTAAACCTATATAATTATCGATATGATATGGATTTTACGACTGTATTGTATTTTTAAAATACATAATTTAAACATTCAATTACCATTTAGCGTTCATTCGTGTATTTTCGTTTGTTGGTGAATTATTTCCATTTTATTTTTTGTAACTATAGTTTTGTAAAGATTTAAATTTTAAAATTAATTCTACTACAACAATGGGGTATTTATGTAGAAATATAATTATTGATGAATTGAAATGCGTTGAATATTTAAAAAATAAAAACCTTTTAAGTAACTATCGTTTGGTTTGTTCAAAAAATAATAATGATGGCATCGAATGTGGTGGACAATTACGTGAAACAACAAGGACCAGTAAAATAAGACATTCAGACGGTACTTATAAAAAAATTGTGATTATGAGGTGTACTGAAAAAGGATGCCTTAACTTTAAGAAGAATGGTGGCGGTCATGCCACCCAGTACAAACACAAATATTTGAAGATTTTTTATCAGATTTAAAAAATACTTTTGCTGTATGAATATATCAAGCAACATTATAGCAAGTTAATCACAAATTTGTCCAGCCATTTATTGGTAGATCACACATTGGACCGGTCCTAAATACATGATACAATAATATTTTAAAATTATTCATAATTGAATTCAATCAAGTTGATAAATTAGTTATCAAAATAATAACGATACATATTTCAAAATTACATGCTTTATTATTTAAGAGGAAATTTCTAGTTAATTTAAATTTTATAACGGTTTTATTATATTCAAATTTGAAAAAATCAGAAAATACGGCCATAAAATTTACAGAAATATTTAAAATAAAATAAGTAAGCAAATATTTTCATAATAAAAAAATAAAAAATCATTAAATGGTTAACTCATGAATTAATATAACTGGTAAACTTTTTCCTATTACTAGAATATATTTTGTAGTGTAACAAATAATTTATTGTAAGTATTTTGGGACGACCTTTCAACCCTAACCCACACATTTGTGTGACGGTAAATAACTATCAACTTATGGCCTGATAAATTTTTAAATCCATTTAAAGACTAACCATCACATTTGTATTAATAATTCAATATAACCCTAAAGACCTGAGATATTTTAAGTGTTTCAAACTTCATGCTATTTTGTATATGCATTTTATTAGTTATATAGAACTTAAAACAATTGTTAAAAAAAAATATTATCAATGGGCTGAAATAACTATGATTGAAAGAGTAGAGCCTTGTACCCAGTGGACGAATATACTACTTATTTTTTTATTTATATGTTAAATATTTTCAATTATGAAGTAAAGAAAAAGTAAACACTTTATGCATGCCCTAGTGATTAACAATCATACATTGTTCTACAATTCTAGATTATTAGTTATATGATATTAAAATATTGACAAATTAATTAAAATTGCATAATTTCACATGTTTAATACATTATATAAAAACATCTCATAAATGATTTTTAAAAGTAATGAAATAATTATTAGTTTTATATGTAAAATTTCAATTACATGTTAAAAAGGTGGTATACGATCTTATAATTCTAATTAAATAACTAAATTTAAGATTTGTTGTACAAAAAATATAATTAAAATTACTTGAGAACACATGAAATTTCAATAGCTGCTTCTTTACATTTCACTGGATCATCATGTATAAGTGGTGCAATATCTAAACCTTGACAAAATATTCTACCAGCTGATGAAACTAAAACTACTTTACAAGTATCATCATTTTCTAAATTATTCAATTCTTTTATGAGTTCTTTCATTACCTAAAAAAATAATAAAAAGCAATCATTTACAACAATATATTTTACATTTAAAGAATTTGTTTTTAAATAAAAGAACTTACTGATATATTTAAAGCATTTTTCATAACAGTCGACACAGGTGTTAATGTAATATGTACTACTCCATCATACCGCCGTATAGTAATTTCATTGTATGTAGTGTCTTCAACTTCTTGTTTAATGCTTTCTGCTAATGATTCTATTGAAAAGAACAAGGTACAAATTTTATTCAACTTTTCAAATATTTTAATTTTAAAGTGAAATTTACTTACTTGATAACTTTGATACTTGTACTGGTTGTTTTTTAACTTTTTGAGTGACAGGGGCCTTGGTTTTAACACAACTTTTATTTGTTGTTTTGCTTGTTTCTGTAAATGGCTGATCGTCCAAATTTAACAAAATATCATCTGAGTTTTTATTTTTTCTAGTATATACTCTTAAAGGTTTTATAGGTGCATGTTTTGTTGCCACACTATCAATAGGTACAAGTGCAGGCATAGGATGTATTGGACTACCACCAACACTGGATGCTTCACTGCTAGATGAATGTTTTCTAATAATTTTAGATTCATCAGCTGGAATTGTTTTTCTACCAGAGAAATTTCCTAAACCTTTAACAGACTGATCAGAACCCTGTGAATCTAACGAAGTCTTTCTTGTACATTTATTTTCAGGTGAAATAGATGGAGTACATACATCAGAACGTCGACCAAGACGGTTAGACGTCAAAGCAGAACTAGCAGGAGAACTCATTTTAAGCATAGCATTTTTTACCAATTTAGTTTTTAACATCAAGTCTTTTTTTTTACGGCGAGTTGATGGGAGAATATTTTTGGAATTATTATTACCTGGAGATCTTCTTTTTTCAAGAGAATAAATCATATTTATTGCTCCTTCATCACCTAAAAGTCGATTAATTTCTCTCATGGTTCTTGCTTTAGCAACTTCATTAGTTTTAGGTTCAGACTCAACATCTTCGATATTATCACTAGCAGTTTCATCATTAGAAGTTGGCTCCAATTTAACAGTAGACTGACGTTTATCAGTGTATGATTTAATATATTGATCAATAGCTATTTTAACTTCAGGTACATCACCAGGTTTTTTTCGTTTTTGAGCAGAACCT
This sequence comes from Sipha maydis, assembly GCA_034509805.1. Classification (NCBI taxonomy): domain Eukaryota; kingdom Metazoa; phylum Arthropoda; class Insecta; order Hemiptera; family Aphididae; genus Sipha; species Sipha maydis. The sequence goes on along the minus strand of JASXSY010001858.1, from coordinate 153,502 downwards.
AGATCAGGTTTAGGCAATAGTTTCTTTTCGGTTTCTGCTTTTCTTTTTGCAAAGTGAGAATCAAACCTCTTTGGCCTGGAAACTTCTTGAAGTTGCTTCAAAGCTATTTGTCTTTCTATTTCTGGATCTAATTTTGGTTTAGATCTTTTAGTTCTGGTCGTGCTTCGGATTATTTTCTTTTTCACAACAGGTTTTGGTGGTTCTGGAACTTTGTTCCCATTTGTATCAGCAGGATCAATAACCTCAAAATCTTCAAGAATAGCAATCAATTCTTCATTAGAAGATATTTTCTCATCATTTTTATCATCTGATACATTATTTATTGACTGATCAGCAGACTGATCCAAACTCTTCAAGGTATTAGTTATTTGATCAATGTGTTGAGAATCAGATTGTAAATCATTATCTTGTATAGACTCTTTAGAAACATTATTGGACAATTGACTGTTAGAACTTTTGCTTTGACTATTTTCAACAGATTTCGATGTCTTACCTGTATCAGTTTTTTCTAATTTTTTACTTGATAATTCTTTTTTAATGTTTAATTTTTTAGAACTTTTATCAGAAATATTAGTTGAATCTTTAGATTTCCCATCAGGAGATTTTAAAGGAGAAATTTTATTAGCTAATCGATGTGTCAATTTCATTGAAAAAAGTTTATCTGGTTTATCAACTCGAGTTATTGGATATTTTTGTTGAAATCGTTCAAAAAGTTCTTTGGCAATTTCATCTTGCGTGACTATTTGACTAGTCATATGAATGTAAGGTACTTTGACACCAAATCTAGGTTTTAACATTCGTTTTCCAGAACGAGGTAGAGTTTCTTCTGTCAAAGAAGATATATCACGTCCAGCAATATGTTGAGGAATTGTAACTGTTACCTGATTTTTTTTCACAACCAATGTACCATCTGTGTTTTTAGTTTCATAAAGTTGAATATCTTGTTCTACAGTTTGGTCAGAATTTAATGATTCATTAGTATCTTCAACCTTAATCTCAGATTCATTGATACTGGTATCCATATCTTCAGTTACACTTGCATTAGCTAGTTCAACAACTTCAACTTCCTGATTATTTTCAACTTCAACTACCTGATTATTTTCAACTTCAACTACTTGATTATTTTCAACTTCGATTACCTGATTATTTTCAACTTTAACTTCTTGATTATTTTCAATTTCAACTTCCTGACTATTTTCAACTTCAATTTCCTGGTTGTTATCAATTACAATACAATCGAGTTTCTGACCATTCTCATCGACAATAGTCATTTCAGACACATTTAATTCGGGTTCTTGAGAAACACCACAATTGTTGACAAAAATGGTACTATTGCATGAGCTTTCATCCACAATTTCCATCTGATCATCTTGCGTACTGTCGTCACATGTTTCAACAACATCCATCATACCATTGGTGCCACTGTCATTGCCTTGCTGCTCTTGAATTACTACCTCTTCGTCTGCAACATCTTCTCCCGACCGGACAGCAACCTCTTCAACATTCACTTCGTGCATCTCAGGCGAATCTTCCACGCCATTAGCCTTATCCATATCCATCAAGACTACGTCGTCGCCGTCGGAATGACAAGGAATCTCATTCACCTCGACGACTTCCATAACGCTGGATAGCAGCGGTACAGCACTCGCGAGGATCGCAACCGCTATTACGGCAGCCGGCGCTTGATGCTAAGACGTAGTACGATCGGAAACTCGAAGGACGACACGGTCAACGGCCAAATAATATAAGCAACGATATAAGCAACGAACACACAGGGAACGTACACGTCCGTCGACTGGTAATGACGAGCACCACACGTACGGAAATTCGAACAGTCACTTAAACGAAAACAAAAACACCCCGCTACTGCACGCACGAGTAGATAAGGGGACGACAGTCTGTGATGGTCGACAACGTCGGTCTTCCGAGTCGACAAAAATCAGTGTCACTGGTCACGGAGGGTTCGACACGTCACAGGACGTCGTGCATTTTTAATAAAAATGTTTTCCTATTTCTATTACCTCCGTGGGTTCGGGGTTCAACACTGCGCGATTGATGGCAAAACGACGGTGACAACGAGGAGATATGATACGCGGGGAAACTTGAGTGCGAGCACCGGTTACGAACGGGGTAACGGCGTCTATGGCGAATACGGGCGGTGCACGATGACGGCACAATCTCACGCGGCAGTATTTGTCGCGGACATCGGACGAGAAGAGGAAAACGCCATTGAAACGACAAACTGATCACACTTGTATACACGATTATAATACGCCGACGGGCCGACAGTCGGTCGCGCACACACACACACACACACACACACACACACACACACACACACAGTGACACGGGCGCGAATATATAAGCCGACACACACACACACTCACACACACATGCGCGCGCGCGTTTACAAAGATAAATAAAATGTTCGTGTTGAACACTGGAACGCGAACATACCGTAAAGCGCCGTGGCACACATGTTGCACGCGCGTACGCCGTTCCGTTGGCGGCCCTGACACAAGTTTCCATTGGGTGCCAAAGTCCGCCATCAAACGTCCGCGGTGGCGGTAAAAATGATTTAATCGCAGGAAGTGTACAGCAGTACAAAGTGATTACTAATTGCGCTGACATAACACTACGACATAACAAATTGTTGTGTTGTTCAATCTGGTGTTATGTGTTCGCACCATGTCCCTGGGACCTAGAAAACGTAAATCAAAAATATTCGCAAAGTAGTAGGGTCGCGAAAAGACAAAATATTAGCATTGACCGTTTTGGTGATTATATGATAATGGTTATCGTTCATTCAGACACTTATAAAGCCCGCGTGTTTTTGAACTATCGAATTATTGTGCGTGATAGTGTCTAAACCGAAGTGTTCGCAAATTGTTTTCTAATAAATTAACGTTGTTGCTCGGTTCACCAAATTTAGTGATACGCAATTCATCAATGTAAGAACACTCAAATATAACGAAGTGTTTAAAATCGAGTGCACGTCATTCAAGGTTTTTGACTTGGTTTGCATTTTCATCGCTTACTAGTGTTATTGTAACGAACTATCCGACTGAATATCTCATAAGATCTCTTTCCTATCATCAAAAATTGAGTTTAACGTTCAACTTTATCTGTACTATTATCATAATTTATGATTTTTTTCATTATATTCATCACATTAATTGTTCTTGAATATTCACCTTTGTCGCCGAACTCGTGTATTCTTATACGAAATAAATTCCCATCAAAATCGTACATTTTCATGAATATTTTTTTATCTAGTATAATTCTCCATTTACGTAAAGATTTAAGATTTTGCCGTTATTTTGTAGCTTCTGTATTAACAGACTTGACCCTTGCACATATTCGCCTTACCGGAGTATGTACAACACTCAAACCTCAGCTGCAAATGTTGAATGCTTTCGAAAAAAATTAGCAGATAACATATTTTCTCTTATGACATTTTAATATATAAATTTAAAAAGAAGAAAATACAATTATTTTTGCTCCGACCTAATATGTCATATTTTTCAAACGTAATTATTGACTTTAATAATTATATACACCTATGATAAAAACGTAAGTCATGCACACAACAAAAATGTCAGCACGACGTCAGTTATGCAACGTGCATGCGGTCGAGTGTAGAGCGATGATAAAATGTTGAGCACCAATGGCTCAGTATGGGTTTTTGTTTATCATAGAATAATCATCGAATAGATGGTATTTTCACAGACTATATAGTCTGTGGTATTTTTTTTATAGCTTACACCAAATTTTTGTTTTCAGAATTAGTACAATAAAGATGTTATGAATTTATAATATGTTTTTGATGAATCTACTCTTGGGAGTAATTAATTAACAAAAGAAAATCTCTACAACATTTTGCTGCCATTTAAATATCGCTTGTCACGCATAGTAGGAAATCTGTCGCATTTGTGTGGTTTTCTCATATTAAGACGAATATTTACACTGCACTGATTTACTGCACGCCGATGATACGTACAATTTTATAAACAAACCATGGATGCAAAGAGCCATGCAAGTAATTAAAAAAATGTATTTATATGCGGGAATATGCCTGTGGATAGCTGACTCATAGAACGAAGATAACCTATCCACATGATGTGCATGCTATGAAAAATATACCTACCTATTACCTTGGCAGTATTGATTTTAAGATTACAATGCACATTAAAATAAAATACTGTTGCCCTTTGAAATCGAGAAGAATTTCGATTTAAACATTTTAATTTCCAACCAGAGCGAGAAATACAAATGGTTCGGAACTACCGATTATACAACAAGCGCCTTTTATCTATAATAATTTTTCTTTTGTAAACAGTTGATATCCTGTAGATGTAGAACTAATCTCTCTATTTATCTAATGTTCTGATACCATAAAACCCCATAAAATCGGAAGTAAAAAATTGAAAAGACATGATATTCTTAGGAGAAGAGACCGAAAATATTTATAATCGAAAACCCAGTCATTTCCCAAAAAAAAATTTATTACCGAACTTAACGAAGACCAGCTGGGCTCAATTTTCAATTAAAATTTGGAAGTAACATTTTTTCAAATAGTATAGCTACAAATTGTCCAACGGAACTATACACAGTAATCAGTAGGAGTAGGATGTTTTAATTTTTGTCAAGCCAATTCTTTTTAGATTAAAAACTTGAATAAACTGTAATGCATTTTACAAATTGATTCAAAATCTCTGACGAACGCGTTGAAGCTCTGCATGCATAAACATATTTTATAAAATCGGAGTTCCACAAGCATCGTATTTCCCGCCCGGTCGAAATTACGAAGGAACTGGTCAATCGTATACGAGTACGTACTATAGTAGTAAAAAAAATTATACATTTGTTCTTCTTAATATTGTGTTAATGATTATCAATCGAAAAAAAAATTCGTAAGCAGAATTGTGGTGTTGAAAAATTATGTTGTATGTGGGTAATATTTTATAAAATGACCACATTACGCGGCAAGTTTACGGTGTTCCCTTCATTATAGACATCTTGAAACGCTAGGTACTACCAACGACCGTACCGTTACACCTAATCACAATACAACATTAACAAAAAACTTTAAACAACATTCAACTTGAAGCACCAATTTGCCAACGTCTTCAGTATAAAATCAACTGATCATTGATGAATGATCAACGTTTAGATATTTGTAACGACCTTTTTTAATTTTGAAGTTTAAAGATTATTAAATCGTACAAAGAGTTCATCTGAAAATCACTTTCCAGCGACAATCAAAATATAACAAGACATTTCGGTACTTTTAATCGAGCATATACGTATACGTACACCGTCCATTAGTTCATATATATGGGTGTTTCGAATTAGTACCGAATTATCCAATAAGCAAATTAATCACTGCTCAAGGGCCTCGAAAAAATTCGGCCCTGAGAACTTTTTTTATTGAATTGAGAACATTTAAAATCTGTAGATTTGCACACTAATGATTAGTGATTAGTGATTAGACAGCATCTTCCGAATTATTCGATTGTTATCAGGGATTGAATTCGACCGACAGTATGATAGTCAGGCTACATCCAGATTTTGGTTAAATTACATATATTACATCGCTATACATACATGTATTTCTGTATATTTTGATTTTGATTTAACGTAATAAAGGCTCTCTTTCGAACACTGGATGTATTTTTTTTTTCAACAATGACACGGTCGTGTCACATAAATACCGCGATTTCGCCCACAACACCCATTTGTTTTGTTACTTTGCTACTTCGCCATACGTTCGATTATCAATTGGGCGTCCCGATAGACCAGTTTTGAAGACGACCATGTGCAGGGGCGTAGCTAGAATTTTTATTTTGGGTAGGCCCACATTAAAACTTTTACTCACCGACAGTAATGGGGACTTTTCCTGATTTTTTTTATTAGCCTACTATAATTTCAATGTTTTCAATGATTATTCTTAGGTACATAAACCGACGCATAACAAATAAACAAATAATATTTATCTTTAAAATAAATTTATAGAACATGAAACAAAACTGCGTAAATATGCTATAAAAAAAAATTAAATTGCCAAAATTTGTCAAATATGCATTTTGCTTAGAAAACGGCAATATATGCAAAAATGCAATTAAAATTCTTGTATTTCAATTCGTTAAGTCTTGAAACAAATTTATATCTTACTTATATCTTACTTACTATTCTGCAGTCATTATTAAAGAATATGCAAATGCAACAAGTCCCGAACATTGCTAATAATTATAGATAGATACTAGGTAAATGCTTAAGATGTTTATGAACTTAATCGGGAAACTAAATTTCCAACAAAACTTTATCTAGAAAATTTTGTAAGCAACGATTTTATCGATTACCTATTTTTCAATATTATTTTTACTTATCGTCTATTGACTAGTGCGATAGTCCTAATGATATTTTAATGATGTCGCCGTCTTGATACAGACAAATAATTATTATAGTGTTATAATATTATACTGTTGTAAAAACATGTATAAGTGTCTGAATATATTATTTTTAATATTATTGGTATTTTCTAGAGAAAATCTGGGTAAGCTTGGGCCTACCAGGCCTACCTACTGGCTACGCCCCTGGCCATGTGTCTCTTGAAGCGTAAATGGATTTCCCCCCCCCCTCAAATGTTTTCGATGTAGTAAGACATTTCTCCTCCAATATATTTTTGATGCTGACACATTCCCCTATTTTTTTTAAAACCTTACTATTTAATTATATATTGCTATATAATATGAAATTATTATTTTTTTTACTTTTATCTAATATTTCTAAATATTTTCACAACTGAACTATTTGAAACAATAAATTAATAGTAATATTTTAAAAATTGTCTAAATAAAATATAATAGTACTAGTATACAGTATTGCTAGTGACATTGAAATCTAAAATTGTTACCAAAACCCAAATGATTTCCGGTTTGTCAAAAATAATCTCAAAAGTCTGAATCAAATTACTACCTTATATTTAGATAAATTGTACATCGTCATGAACGAAGATTTTGTATCAAAATTTTTTAAAGCAGTTGTATATTTAGTGGTTATAATTCGTAAATATCGTTATAATTTTGTATTTTTTGGAGATCATGAATAAAATACAAACTTTTAAAACAGAGGAGGCATAATTTTTTTTTTTAAAACTATTTATAAACAGAAAAATCTTACCAACAACAAAATTAGATGGGATTCTTGTAGAAGAAACATATAATCTATCAAACGAAGCAATGGTTTGGTTTAAAATGTATATATTTTATAGAAAAAAAAAAATGGGGAGAAATGTTTGCATCAAAAATATATGGGGGGAAAATGCCCTACTAAATCGAAAAAAGTTAGGGGAAAAATTTCCGCCATTCGTCTTGATATATAATAATATATATATATATATATATATAATTTTTTATTCTACTGATTCTAATTGTATTGTATTTCAATGTGCATTTAATTTTCATTCATTTTGTTTGTAATATTATTATTATTTTATTATTATTATAAGAAAGATCTTTATTATTATTATTATTATTATTATTCAATTTTTTTAATAATTTTATTATAAAATTTGTGTTGAGTTACATGGCGACCATGTTGTAAATATTTTCGGGAAAAATGACGAAAGGAAAATTACAAATATACTGCTCTGTATCATATGATTAAAATGATAAAATGATTAAAATCCGTATTATGATCTCTATTAACATAAAATAATATGCCAAATTTTGGCATTTTGAGCACCGGTTATAAATTCGTAAAATCTTTGGACTTGGAGATAACATTTTTGCACGTATGACATAACTTATCCAAATTCGATCGGCCCACACATTCACACCACCGGCCCACCGAGATTTTCTCGGTAGCTCGCCTAACCAATTTGGCCCCGATTACAAGTCACAATATAGGCACGCATTCCAAACCTCCGTTCTTGTATGTTCTTCTATCGCCGTAACGGCGTTTGTAACCTGAAAGCCAGAGACGTATTTACATTTTTGGCGCCCTGGGGAACTGTTTCTTAAGCGCCCTCTCTTAAGAATAACCTAAAAATAAAATCGTTTATAAGACACTGGTATGTAGATTTATACTACCGAAAAAAATATTTATAAATGCGAGTATTTTTTTTCAGTTATTTATTGGCAGAGCGCGATAGGTCAGATAATGTAATTTATTTTGATAATAATAAAAACCAATTATTTTGCATTGTTTTAAGATTATGGATTCTGACGCCCTCTCAAAACTTGGCACCCGGGGCCAATGTCCGATCCCCCTTAATACGTCCTTGCTGAAAGCCCCATCGCATACGCGAAATGTTACAATATTCTTACGTTCATGAAGCTGTTGTATCATTGACAGATCGGTCCGGATTTCCGTATACACATTTCAACATGCATACACGTCAGTGATCGATCGTCATAGTTTAACTTTTTATGGTTTTTTTGTTTCCGCGTGGTGTACTAAAAATTACAACGCCGCCAAGACGATTATCGGTACGGGTATCCACTCGTGCGCAATGAGGACGCACTGGTCCTCGTCGTCGCCGCGATAAGAATACGCGATAAGATCGAACGAAATGCATGCGAGTGCGAGTCGCAGCACGTAACTACCTACAATACGGTTATATCAGTAGAATAACATTAGTGCGTCTCCTTGTTCACGTTTGAAACGCTCAAGTAAATTACCAACAACCCCATAGTTATGTTGTTATGGAGTGGTTGTTTATTGTAGCTTCAGTAGTCGCATCTTTTATCGTCGTTATACTTTTCATATTCATCGGTAAGCATCCACAATGTCTATTTTCTTTATTCCAATGGCACGCATGACTTGTATGTTTGTGTTCCATTGTTTCACAAAAGCTTTGTTCTAGTGTTAGAATCGTTGCACTAGTAATAGCAACTTTATCTGTATAGATTAACAGTCGTGTTTATTATTAAATTGTATAAAAATTTAAACAAAAACTACATCAAAATCCGCTTTTAACCCATTATCATGTTGTACTTTATATTTGTTTTGTAAAATATGTTTGTTAAGTCATCTCAGATTATTACATAGGTTATTACATAACTTTTAAAAATTAAAACAATTTTTTATTTTAAATTTACCTATAAAATATTAATTAATAGCTGATCATCGAAAACGCCTTTATACTTTTTATTCATCCTCACGTAATTTGATGATAAATAAAATATTTTCATTAAAATTAAGAACCATTTTAATTAGAATATTACCAGTAACTTAACTTGATTTTTTAAGAAGCATATTTCAGCTTTAAGTGTAATACACGTGTTTGTTAGAATATTTATTAATATTTAACATTGTATTGACTTTTAGTTTTTATCAATATTAATGTTTGAAGTTTATTTTGATCAAATTAATTTTCGATTGATATGTAATCAGATTACACAGCTATAAATGTTTGTATAAAAAACTAGAAGATATGTGTAAAAGACTGATGTATCTAGTTTTAAAAATAACATTTTAATTTTATAGGGTGGTGTTTAGTGTGGAAACTCTATTTATCAAAATTTAAACTAGTCAGAGAACTTTTTTCTCAGCAAGCACCAGAAATTGATAACTCAATTAAAACTCAAAAGACTCTTTAAGTACCTTTTTAAACTGCCAAAAAATGAATATTCGCTGTGCTAAACCTGATGACTTAATGAATATGCAACACTGTAACCTACTTTGTCTTCCTGAAAATTACCAAATGAAGTATTACTTCTATCATGGTTTATCATGGCCTCAGTTGAGTTATGTGGGTGAGGATGAAAAAGGAAACATTGTTGGTTATGTGTTGGCGAAAATGGAAGAAGACTGTGAAGATAACCCCCATGGACATATTACATCGTTGGCTGTGAAACGATCACATAGACGATTAGGACTTGCTCAAAAATTAATGGATCAAGCAGCCAGAGCTATGGTAGAATGTTTTCAGGCAAAATATGTATCATTGCATGTACGCAAAAGTAACAGAGCTGCATTAAATTTATATACTAATACACTAAAGTTTACTATTTCTGAAATTGAACCGAAATATTATGCTGATGGTGAAGATGCATATGCAATGAAGAAAGACTTATCCCATTTTACATTATTGTGTGCAGATGACGATATACCAAGTAGTGACTTTTTGTCCAATGCAATGAAAAAAATTGAAATTGATTCTAAATAAGTTGTAATTGTACTTTTTCATATAATATAAAAAGTTATCAGTTATTATAACATTGTTTTATTTTTATTTATAATAGTTATTGATAAATAATCAATATATAAACATATAGATAGATCTTGCTACATCAAATTCTTAAATTAATATTATACATTGTATGGACAAATATTTAGCTATTTTATATGTATTATATTATTTTCAATACCACTTGTTCATATTTTATTGGTGCAAATAAAATAAATTTAAGTATTTATCGCATGGATAATAATAAATAAACTTTATTAATGTTTCATCAAACAAATAAGTTTGGTGATTTTTCAAAGATTTAAACCTTAATATAAATAAAGATAAATTTATAGTTCTGGTATTATAATTTTGTATTCAATTCTATATGATATTTTTTTTCTTTATTGTATATTTTATAGATTTTCATGATGTATTATCTATTTCAGTTACATTTTACAGTACAATTATATATCTTAACTTATAATTGCTTTGTATATTTTCATTTATTTTATTTAAACAAGTTAAAAATTTATCGAGAATTTATAAATTTTAAAATGTATTATTGATTCTGCTCAATTTAATTATTATTTAAAGAAAATTTAATCAAATTAAATTTTTTAATAAAAACAATTGTTAAACTGATATTAACTATTTAATATATGATAAACTATGAAGAATTTTCTTGCTTTTCTAAACATAATTAACTTATGTCGTGTATAAATTTTAAATTATAGTACCATTAAAATTCCAAATTTACTTAAAATCGAGCAAATTTTAACTAAATTAATTTCATAATTTGATATATACTCCGGCATTATTGAAAACAATTTCAGTCGGTTAATCATAATTACAATTATTACAATCATTTATAGAATGAATATTTTTTTTTACAATTGTTTTATGTCTAAAAATTACAGAGTGGGAAGATACTCAGTAGTATCACCCAACAAATTAAAAAAAGCAGATCTTTAGATCAATACTGTTTTAGTCTTCTTCGAGGACTGTCAAGAATTTTATGTTCATAGGTAGATTTTTTTGGTAGAATAGCTTTGAATGGAATGAAAAAAGTGAGTTTGTCAGTTTAAATTGTATTGGGATTCTTAAGGCTTGAAGATTTGTGTTTTTGATAAATCAAGGAGCAAAGACGATTTGGTGGAGACATATGTACTGGAGTACATGGATGGTTTTCAAGTTTAAGGATTTGATAAGAGTCCCATACCTGGACCATATGACTACACCAGTCTCATAATAGTTGTGTAAATGAATAACTTGTTGCTGATATATAATTTGGAATGGAGATGTGAGCGGAAAAATTTTAGTTGATGGATTTCCTTTTGTTTTTAAGATGTTGGGCCCAGATCAATCGTTTGTCGAACGTCAAACCTAGGTATTTGATTGCAGTGGTTGTTGGAATATTATTATTTAATGAAGATAGAGGATAGTAACCGAGTCTTAGTGAAAATGTGATATAAGATGTATAGGAATAATTCATTTTTATTTTTTCAGCGTTTAGACCATAACTGGATCATATTTAGGTGGTTTAATAACATGTAGGTAAACTTTGGAATAAAAAAAAAAAAATAAATAATTTTATTGTTAGGTACATCAAACCATTTATTCTCACTTAACTAATATTTTTAATAAATATTTTATTATAAATTTGGTAAAAAATATTGCTTGTTACATGGGATGTTAAATTATTTTATAATATTACTTATTGTTTATTTCTAAAGTATAGCAACATTTAAAAGACAAATATTAAAGTTATTCATTTCTATCCAATGTTAATTATAAAAGTAAAAAATTATGGGTCGATTAAGTTAATTATAATAATATTTAATTTTTTACATAATTTATATTATGTATTGACATTAAAAATCCATTTCCAAATGCTCTAATTATTACAATAGTATTGTATTAACAGTATTAATTAATAGTATGTATATAATACCAATAAACCATCAAATATAAAAAGATATAGTTCTTAAATAATAACAACACATCATATTAAACTAAATATATTTTATAACTTAAAAAGTTATTGATAAATATTAATATAGTTTATCTATTAATTAGACATTTAAAAAAAATAATAATAATAAAAACTATTGCACAACCTTTTACATTAAATAAATACTATTATTGTTTATGAAGAACATAATAAAATATAGGAGCTATAGAAATACATCAAAACCATGATAAAACACCATTTATAGATAAATTATGTCAATAAATAATATATAGTAAATTCTATTTACACTAGAAAAAATTTTGTTATTAATTATAGAAAACCTGAAACCTTTTATTTTTCAACCATGAAAATGTCTCTACACCAAACATTTTGAAGCTGTCCATAAAAACTAAATGTAATTTTCTATTCAAGTTAAGAAGTATATTGAGAGGTAGCCAGTTTTTAAAAAAAAAGATCAGTCATTTCCTATAAGTCAACCATGGAGTTAGTAGGCTACACACCTGAATATAAAATGTTTCTCAAATATATCTTTTAGCTTGAAAAGAGTATATTAATTTTTTTTTTTCTACTAATTTCTCACCAATTTTGTGTAAAAAGTTGTTTCAATGGAGTATTAAAAAAAATATCAATTATTATTTAATATTAATAAATTAAGATTACTGGACAAAACTAGTTTTTTGAATTACATTTGAACATTAGGATTAATAAATACAACACAATTAAAAAACATTAGATTAATTTTAAAATAATATTTTACAAAATGTTGTACAAAATATCTGAAATAAAAATATATACTCACACAAAAAATGTAGGAACAAATTAAAATCACAGGATAAAATATAAATGTTTGTAAAAAAAATTAAATACACCAAAATCAAAATAAGGATTAATACTATATCATATACTATTTTTTTTCTAAACATATCAAATATGTAAGAATATCTTACATCTAAAATCACAAAACTTAATAACTCACAATGTGATTAATTTTTAATTATAATCTACAATTAGAAGTCTATATTGATAAACGAATTATAATGAGCTAAATAATAAGGACTAGATTTTTAAACAAAAATTATGAAGAAATAGAAATTCACAGCTACCTTGGATTTTTATATAATAATTTGGCATACAAGAAAATTATTTTATGGTAAGAATAAAACCGTTTTAATGAAAATTAATACATACTATTAAATAATTTAATTTATGATGTTCATAAGTTACACATATTTCCAAATAGATAAGTTTAAATAGATGAGTTATCAATCAAAGTTTAAAAATAGCCCAAAATCAAGGCTAGCGTTAAGAGAGAACCTTAATACCATCCACTAAGAATAACCTATTTATATAGTCAGCAATCATCAACAAATTATGTAATATTAGTATTGTGAAATTTTGTTTTAAAAAGAAATTAGCAAATTTATAATCATCCCCTTCCATCAATATTTCCTAATGCTGGGCCCTGTTAAAAATAGATGAATATGAACATTGTGTACAGCAGGGTTATAATTAATAAAAATTATATCAATTGTACTCTATGCACTTATTTGTGCATGGAGTATTTCTTTATTGATTTCCATCTTATCACTGATTATTTATAATTATTTCAAGTACTCTAGAATAAAATTTTAGATTTTGATCACTTGAAAAAAAAATATATATGTAAGTTACTCTATATTTTAAAATGAAATTAATACTATAATTAAAGTTAATCAATGTTTCAAAGGTTTTTTTTTAACATATTTATTTATATAAAGCAGGAACTTTATGGTATTTATAATTTAATTAGGCAAAATTATTAGTTTTTAAATGCATATTTTTGTTTGAACAATAAAAATTAGTTGAGCATACTATTTTGAGCAGCATTATATTGTTTAATTTTTAAATTATTAAAATTATAAAAAATAAAAATAACTTCTTTAAACTAAAACCAAATATATATAATTATAATTATATATATAATAAATATATTTTATTTAAAATATGAATACTTAAAAACATAGTTTAAAAGTTAATTTAATTTATCATGGAAAGAGGTCCAAAAAGCTTGTTTAATTTTTTGTATTCTTTTAAAAGTTTAAATTAAATTCCTCAAAATCTATAATTTTATCCTTGTCATAAATAAAATACAATTTTAAAAGTATTTAATTATTTTGTTATATGGTAAAATTTTTATATTATTTAAACAACCACTGATAAAATCACTATAATATTAAAAGATTATTTGATTCTAATATTAAATCAATATTCTGATGAGAAATTATTTAGCTATGAGTATAAATACATGTAATACTACGATTTAATATAAATCCACTTTTTGCTAATGTTATTATATGAAAATTCAAAACATTAATTAATATTTGGGCACCATACATAAAATTCTTATCTAAAATATTTTATGTTTAGTTACTACTAATAATATACTCCATACACTTAAATTAATCTAAAATACAATATTGTTGACTAGTTAAAGCAATTATCAAATGCCAAAGAAGTATTTATGCACTGCTAACAATTTTCAAGTTTATGATATGTTGTATGAACTTTAAAAAGTGGTAAATTAAACTTGTGAAACGTTTTACAACAAATTTACTTAAGTTATATTAATATTGTATAAATTATAATGTTAATTTTTATTGTCAATAATACCATCACCAAATTAATTATCATATATAATATATAATTTTAATGTTTTTAATAGGTTTAATGAAGTTAAGTATAATAATTATCTATTTTCAGCGTAAAATACCATACTAAATAATACAAACCAAATATAATACATATTCAGTTTAATTTGTTTTTAATACTGATATTTTAAGATCATTCACAATATGAGAGATTTCAATAACAGCATCTGTCATTTCTTGTACAGCACTTACACTAGGGAATAACTGAGCAGCTCTTTTTGATTTTTGAACAATTGTTGAAATACTTGCAGATAAAGCACTGGAACACTGCTCTATATGATTTTTCGCAGTTGATTCTTCTACATTTCGACATATTATATCACCAACAACAACTAATTGGTGTGCAATTAATATTATAAACTTGAGTTTTAAAATAAATACTGGTGGTGGATGGTTTTCTTCAACTATATGTAAAAACTTGGTAATGTGACTAGTTAACAAATTTGATTGACTAACAATTTGATGACAATAGAAATTAAACACCTAAAATAAAAATATATTTAAAAAATTAACAACGTAAATAATTTACTAGTCTTGATGAATATTGAATCAATATAATAATCCAGTTAATACCCTGTTAATTACAACTTACTCATAAAAGTATATATATATGTAACTATTAAATGTTTTTATGATACAAATTAGTTTAGTCAATGAGATGCATTCCTCACTTCAATCAGAATTTAAAATAAGTAAAATTAATTAATGAAATACCAACTATTATTTATTAAATTTGTTATAAGAATTAAACTGTTAAATATAACTAAACATTTTTTTAACAAACTACAAATTTCATAAACAAATAATTTTAAATTTAATATTTACACTTGAAATAAAAAAATATTAATATTAAAAAAAAAACTAATAAAATCTTATCACAGTTTGTTTATTGTAAATATTGTACTTTGTAATTGAATAAAAATGTTGAATAAACATGAAAAATTACAGAATTAAAATGCATCTTATCAAAATTAACTAAGTAATAAAAACAATAAAATAAATATAATTAATTGTTAAATTACTGACAAAAAATTGTTTATTTATATTCTAATAATTAAAAAAAAAAAAATATCTTACTCTTTTATCTTTACTATTAATACCAGAAGAACTATTAGTTTTAATTGAAATAGTACTTGATGCGTTACTTATATTTGGCTTTATTTCATGATCATTAGCTATATATTCATAATCATCATCTTCGTCTTCAGTAGAGGTTATTATTTTTTTAAATAAAAGCGTAGAATTACCCTACAAAAATAAAATAAAATAAAAATTTATAGTAGAGTATAAAATTCAATCTGTAGGTTTATAACCTTTTAGATTAATATACTTAGGAAAATGGATATCAATAGATACTAATAAATCAATAAACTCAGTTTAACATTTTAATTCAGTGTATATTAAAATTAGTTATGTTTTTTTTTAAATAACTAATTTTAATATACACTGAATTAAAATGTTAAACTGAGTTTATTGATTTATTAGTATCTATTGATATCCATTTTCCTAAAAAATAATAAATAATAAAATAATAAATGTTTTTTTTTTAATTTATTATATATATATATATATATATATATATATATCAGTTATTAGTTTATTTATATACATATACACATTTGATATTATTTTATAATTTATAAACTATAATTGTTATATAAGTTAGTGCAGCTAAAACTAATTAATTAATAAATAATTAATATAATTATAACAGGCAACTTAAATAAAATATTTTATATTATCTATTTTCATAACATTTTTTAGAATTATAAGGCAATTTAATGATAAAATAACAGAAATAATGTTTTTCCAAAATCATTAAATTGTGAAAAAATTACCATAAGTGTCATATAAACAGGAAAAGAAGAGAATACAAAAAAAAAAAATAGTTGGAATTAAAAAACAAATACACAAGGATCCAAAAGTTAATTCAAAACCGCATAAAATACAAATATATAACAAAAAGGCATTTTTATTTTTATTTATTTGGCACAAAGGAAATATTAAAAAAAAAAAAAAATTATTATAATTATAATTATTGTTATTACTATGTAATTTGATAAACTTTAATGTTCAAAAATAAAATTACTAAAATTTATGTTAATATATAAATACAATTTTGAAATTATATTTTAATATTTTAAATTATAAGAAGTTTTTAAAACCATTATTATTACCTTAATAAAAGATGTAATCTGACGTATATCATCAGTCAATAATTTAGCACATGCAATTAACTTATCTAATGCATCTTCAGCATATTCACACTCAATATTTGAATCTCTGTTTAAGATATCTGGTTTCCAACCAAGGCAATCCAAAGCATTTGTTGAACAATTTATTATTTTATCAATTTTAACTAAATTGAATACTAATGGATGAAGTTTAGTTGAGATCCCTAGGACAATGAAAATTAATAATTATATTTAAATGTTTTTGGTTTTTAATTAATACAATTTATTAAATATTAATATTATGTATTTTTTAACCTTTATCACAAGCATTTACAGCATTTCCTAGACAACCTTCAGAAAATTCAATAAATTGGTGCAAACTACTTTTAAGTCTTAAGGAAGTAATTTTTATGTCCAAAATATTGGCTTCTAAATTTCTGATATTTCTCCAATTAGGTCCAACAAAATTTAAAAGCCGAGTTGTATTCAATGATACGTCTGATGTTAATCTATCTAACCGTTCTAGTGCATTATTTAAGTTAAGAGGTAATTCTTTAGGTTGCAAACTACTTGATGGAACATCATAATCCTAATTTTAAATAAAAAATTATATTAATATAAACATTAACATGTATTTATTAATAAATTCATACTTGACAATTTATGGATAAATTTTGAAATTCAGAGGGAAAAGAAGCTAAAATTCGGTTTTTAGGAACATCATAATCTGGTGCAATACTAGACCGATTAGATTCGCTTCCGCTTGCACTACTACAAATACCACCAGTTGATAGTGAACTGATTGAACTACTTGGAGTGACTTGTATATTCAGTGGTCTAGGTGTATCATAGCTTTCTTTTGATATAGGAGGATGTTGGTTTGGTAAAGGATCATAGCTGTCACTACAACAGCCACTACTGCTCCCAACACTATGTGGTCGTTTTATATAATCACTTGTTATACGATCTAATGCTATAAAAATGTAAAGGCATTTTAAAAACATAGTTGTTAAAAGTGAAATATTTTACAAATAATTTACGCACAATGATTGGTGGGTGGAATATTATAGCCATTAGTATCAATTGTTTTTTGAGGTGTATCATACGTAAGGAGGTCACTCAATTTTTGCTGTGACGTCACCTATTTATAGTTACATAACATAACACAAAACAAAATTATGATAATTAGTGATTTCTTAAATTTTTAAAAATTGTATGGATAATTGTATTTACTTTATTTAGATTTGCATGCCAACTTTGATGTTTGTTTTCAAGGTTTATATTATTTTGATCATGAGCACAACTTGATATTATTTGGGATTCAGTCACTTCATAGACACCTGGAATCAGTCTTAAACGATTTCCAGGACATATTCCCTAAGGAAATATAAATTAGTAAGATAAATTTTATTTAGGTGATTGGTTTTAAAGAAAACAAACTTGACGGCCTCGTAATGAACATAACCACCATCCTTCAAGACCAGCAGTATTTTGTTCTAAAACTGTTAGTATATCATCTTTTCTAAATGCCAATTCATCTGGTGCTTCAGCAATGTTATCATACATGGCTCTAGCAATGCAATTCTAAAAATAAATATGCAACCAATTCAAAATAACCAGTAATTGGACAAATCAATAGAAAATAAATATAAGAAAACTTTAATAAAATAGAACTGAAAATAAAAAAATAAAAATAAAATAAAGCCTTTTTGAAAAGTTTATT
This sequence comes from Sipha maydis, assembly GCA_034509805.1. NCBI lineage: Eukaryota > Metazoa > Arthropoda > Insecta > Hemiptera > Aphididae > Sipha > Sipha maydis. The sequence continues at coordinate 134,769 of JASXSY010001858.1, read as the reverse complement.
TTTTTGGTCTGGACTTATACTTAACTAGCAAAATGTACCATAAAAATATATCCAACTATAATACAAACCAATAATTAACAATTATGGAATAAATTTTGATAACAATAAGAATTTCTCTCAGACTATATGGAAAATATTTTATTATAATTTTATAGTCTATGAGCTTTATCGTCAAAAAAGCTAAATTATAGAGCAAAATATTTGAATTGCCTACACTATACAGAATGGATACTCACAGTATATCCATTATTTATCGAACCATTGGAATGTAATTGTAGCATTTTGTGCACTAAAGCGTAGCGTTCATAGGTATGTCGTGATAATCATTTGCAGACTAATAATATTATGCTTCGATTTCGCACTAGTTATGTTACGAATACCGTTAATCATCGCTCGGTTTTGTGAGCCTGTCGTCTGACCGTTTGTTTTTGCAACGAATTATCTAGGTTTCTGCTGGAGTTGCGAAATATCGTATGAATTGACATTTTTCTTCGTCTCTCCATGACTCATACCAAAACCATGAGTCACACACGACTGTCTGTATCGACGTAGCCCCGACGTTCACGGTTAATATCAATCTTGCCCTGATGTCTGGGCAATTGGGGATTGCCGTCGATTTATGTGATAACTACAAACGACCGTATCAACCGCTGCGGCCCCGCGATTATCGATGGACCTCAAATAGCATCCTGTTGGCACCACTGGCCGTCGATGCCGTAACCGGACTAGACACTACCACGGTGAGTGAAAGAATAGAAATAGGTAGCCGAATAAGAATAACTGAATCCATGGATTCTGGTGTGCGACTTGAAAAATAGAAAATTGCTTTTGAACATTTTATTCTCGACGTTGGAAAAACAGTTTTTTTTTTTTTTATATTTAAAACATGATATTTCATTTCGAGCAGAACGACTAAAACGAGTTTGGGATTACAATGCTTACATTATTTATTAATTACTGTCGTTATAACACCGATGTTCGTTCATCGAATTTTCAGTTAAAAAAATCTGTACAGACTTTCAAAAAAAACTGTGAATAACAACATGAAACTTACCCTTATGTAAATACGAATACAAATAATATAAAGTAAATCTTTTCCTTAATAGAAAAAAACAATAAGAAATTAATAAATCAGAAGGCAATAAAACAATCGATGATAGCATTGTTGGAATATGCAAACGATATTGCCACAGAACGGGCTGTATTTAGACATTTTACGCTTCAGAACAAAACATTTGAGCCGCCCTTTCCTAAGTCATAACACCCCACCTCCAATATATATTATACTATTAGTATTAATTAAAATAATATAATATAAAATAAATAAATATTAAAAAAGGATGTACCCACCTATATTATATATAATTATACAACAAATTTAAATATATCTATGTGTGATCATATATATAATGCACCATAATACCATTACGTCGATACACATTTGCCGCCCCCTTAATGATTAAAAAAATTTGCCGCCGGGGACACCAAGGGACATTTCCCCCTTCCCAAAAAAAATTCGGGCCTTGCCACAAATTAATAAAATTTAATCTGTTTAATTACTATTTTAGAAGACAATGTAGAGATAATAAAGAAGCATTGTAAGAAATGACTGGAGGTAAAGTCAGTCTTACAATAAGTAACAAAAAAACAGAATACATGATACTCAGCTAATTAGCAGATGATACTTAAATGATACTTAAATAGGGGGGTTTCCGTTTTCCGCCAAAATGACCCTCGCCAGTTATCACTATGGCTGTTTTCCGCCAAAGGTTATATTCCGATTTCCACCAAAAGAAATGTATACATTTTGTTTGAGAATCCCTGAACTGAATCCATCAAATAGTTGTGATTACGGGGAGGGGGTGAGGGGTTATAACCCCCCCTTTCCGAAGTATCTTCGAAATTAAAAATAATTATTAAAAATTTGAAAAAAAAATCACACTACAAAATATAATAAGGTTAATAATATATAAATACAGTATCATATGTAATTATAATAGTTCATTCAATGCTATTGAATTAACATCTACATGATAAGATTTATGTTTAGAGCATGGATATATAAAATATTCATTATACATATCCATGGTTTAGAGCTATTTTTAAATTGTTTGTTGAATGTGAAAATTGACGATGTCATCAACGAACTGGCAAAAACATCAAAGAGAAAAATGAGCATAAATTTATAAATTAATTTTATACTCAAAATGATTATCTATTTATTATAATATTACAAACTGTTTATTATTATTATATTTTTTTTAATAACCTATTTGTTTCATTAAGTTATTAAAAGTATTAGACGAATATTAAATTAACTAGTTTTTCGTAGGCCCTCCTCACACGGGGATACTTAAAATAAACTGCAATCGCCGAGGACTAGGAGACTGGGTAACTAGGCAACTACAGTTGCCGGTTATCTTCACACACAGTATACTACATTTTTGTAACTAGTTTCTTAAATTAGTGTCGCCCTACACAGATTTCGACAGTACAGTTCAGTTTTTCGTATTATTTGTGAACATTGATTTTTATACAGAAAATAAATACATTTTTTATAATGTCTAGTAGTGATTCGAGTAACGACGAAGAAATTATTCTTTATCATTACTATAAACACCACCTAAAAAAAGCAAAAAAAAATTTGGATCAATCCTTATATTGAAAGAAAAATGTTAACTGCAGACTATTTATTGCTGCTAAGGAAAGTGACTCCCAATTTCTTGCATTTTACAGAATGAGAAAATAAACTTACCTTTGTTGTACACATTTTATATTAAAATTTTGATCCATGTTATATTATTTTATTATACACGAAATAAAAATAACCTAGCAACTTGATCAACCAAAGTAGCGAGGAGATCAGCATGTCTAGTCGCTAGTTGACTAGTCGCGTCAGTTTATAAGTCGCGGCGACTTTAGTAGTGCCGTCTGAACGACGCCATTCAGATACACATGCGCAGTTGCCTAAAGTCGCCCAGTCTCCTAGTACCTAGGCGATTGCAGTTTCTTTTGAGTATCTCCGTGTGAGGAGGGCCGTATTGTGATACAAGATGAGGCGCGTATACATCGAATCATTACTAATTGACGGATTCAGTTCAGGGGTTCTCAAAAAAAATGTATTAATTTTTTTTGAAGGAAAACGGCCATGGTGATAATGGCTAGGGTCAATTTGGCGGAAAACGGTTACGTCCTTAAATAGTATAAGTGTAGCCAAGGGACCACATGGCATACCTTAATCATCTATGAAAATAATAATTTATATTCTACTTTTTTGGAGACTGATATTTTTCTTTATAAATTTACTTTTTTGCATACCCTGAATCCGAAGTCTAGCTACGTCCATGAGAAATGGAATGCATCAACATGGAAAGAGTATAGAAATAGAAATATATATCTTCTATAGGTAACCATAACTTAAGTATTTATAAGCTCTTTTAACTCAAAACAATGAGTTAAAAACAGAAATAGCAAGGAGAATACAATCGGCAAACAATTATCCATAATAGGTATACTAAGGGTTTCATAGAAAATATAGATCATTTATGATAGAAATGACTGCATTTTGTAAAATTTAAGTGCAAATAATTTGCAGTGAAGATTTGAACTATATAATGAATCCATATTACAGTTTAAAATTGATTGTACTACAATTATTTTGTACCTTATTAATATAATAATACCATTAATTTAATAATATACTATAAAATAATTTAAAATTATAAGATATTAAAAAAAAATAATGATAATACTAATAACTAATGTCTTTTATATTATGTGAAATTAATTATCAATGCAACAAATATTATTTAATGAATAATTAATATCGATTTAATCTTTGGCAATTACGATTTAAGCGAGTTATTTATAGTAGTATTTGTCATATACCATTAATATATTTTTGTCTACTTTTGTAAGAAATGAAACTGATTACTGAAATAATTATTTTATCATATTATAAATAGTTTTAATTTATTAAAGACCAATACATACTGAATATCTATTGATTTTTATTAAATACCTTTAAGAAATTTAAATGTTTAATATATTATAGGAAACATCTAAGTTTAAATAATATGTTTAAAAAAATGTTAATAAAAATTTGTATTATGTATTATCTTTATATGATATATTATTAATTATCATACTATACATTTAATTCATTAACATTTTAAAAACAATAATATGTTCAATAAAATACGTAGAGATAGATCATTAAAAAACGTGCTCAGACAATAATATTGACAAACCGTCCTCTTATGTTTTTTATATATATTAAAAAAATATTATATTGGTACCTAAATATAGTTGAATAGTCAAAGATGGAAGCTTTTCAACATAAAATATATTTTATAATAATAAATAAAAAAATAAAAATCAATTTAACTTTTACATAAAAAGAGAATTAAACAATACATAAAGATATAGTAATTGCCCAATACGTCATTCAATAGAAAATATCAACGGGAAGTTGGAATTAGTCGTTAAATCTTACATGGAACACTGGAACTTGACTGCTTATTTGGTGGAATAACTTAGGAAAATCAATATTTCCCTGGAGTAATTTTACTGTTAAATTTCGATTTGCTCTTAGCCATCTGTTCTTGAGAGAACTGATATTTCAGAGCTTTCAAAATTCTATTTTTGATGACTTATAGACATCCGGTAAGTTTTCATGATTCGAATTTCTTATTTCTAAATCCTTACAGTGATATATTTTTTATAAAATACCTATATAGTTATAATTTAAATTATATGTCATGTTTGATAATATATTATATTAATGTACATAAATATACTACTTCTATTGTACTTAATTATATTTTAAGATTCAGGTTATATATTATCATGAGTACAAGAATCGGACAAACATTATACTTTTATCTTTCATAATATACATTTTTAACATAATTAAACTGTAATAAATAGTGTTAAGTTTAGTTTTTGTTCTTGGGTTGTCCTTGAGTAAATTCATTCATTACGAATATTAATGTTTACAAAGTGGGTCACGAAATATGCGGGCAAATAATTAGTGTTGATTAAATATATTAACTATTGACTGTAGCTATTACCTACATAAAGATAACTAGACCATTCTCGAAGTATAATTAGTTATAACAATATTTATTTTACTAATTTGATGAATATAAATTATAATGTTTTTGTAAAGCTGATGACTAGAGCTCGGGACATTCAACACTTAAAATCATTAAAATAAGTGCTTATAAAAACACTTAAAAACATATTTATAAGTATTCAATTAATCATTTAAAAAACTTAAATTTAAACAAAAATATTTAATACAAAAATAAATAAATAAATAAATAACTTAAAATAGGAAAAAATTATCAAAAAATTCTAAAATGTTCTTTTACATGAACATGATAAATTACTATACATATTTTGTTACTATACTGAATACATAATTAAGGATTACAAACAATATTAAACAAAAAAAAATGTAGTCCATATTATTATTTTTAATTAAAAAATAAAAAAAATTAAATCTATATATTATAAAAAAAAAGTCATACTTTGACTTTCGAGACATTTAGCCTTATGTTTATAGATTTTTCGAGGGATTTTCTGAAAAACGTAAACCATTTTTATAAATAGTTGAAAAAACTGAGTTAGATTAGTTGTCTACTTTATTGTTTATAATCAAGCAATACGCAAAAAAAAAAAAACCAGATAGGCCTCGCTCTGCTGTAGAGTTGGGGGTGGAGTGCACCTCGTTTATAGGATAGGTCATTATTACAATGGATTTGTTAAATTTGAATGCAATGATAGATATCATTGTATACGAATAACGATTCTGAACGGAGTTAATATGTTTGTCTAGGATATAATACATTGTTATTTATAAATATTGTAAAAAGTATTTTTTATTTTGAAACGATAAATATATTTTTCAATTAGGATGGGTTGGCAGTTGCAAACAGCGACATAGTTAAATTTTATCTACAAAATAACTTGCAAATTATCGTGATTTTTACACATTTCATACAAATTTGAGCATTAAGGGCTTATAAAAAAAATTTGAGTAAAGCGATCACCGATATTTTTTAGTTACGATAAGTTTAACTTATTATAAACCTTGTATTAAATTTTCAAGAGTTTTCGGTCAACCAATTAAATTTGATAGATGTTTAAAAAAAAAAAAATGTTACAAAAATCGAAAATTTAAATTGTCTAGAAATAAGTCAAAATATGTCAAAATACTTTGAAAACTTAACCATGTATAGAAAACGTCAATATAAAGATTTGGTGAAAATTTCAAGTTGTTGCGGTCTTTCGATTTTGAGTTAGAGCATTTTAAAAAAACCGATATCATTTGCCAGTCTAGAATATTATTCATTATATCATTGATTATAGAATAGATCTATTCTATAACCCCGTGGTTCTCAACCGGTGTGTCGCGACACACTAGTGTGTCACGTACTACCGTGGTGTGTGTCACCAAAATATAATTAATTGAAATTGTAGCCTTTGATAAAATTACTGTATTATGATGAAATAATAAAAAAACACAGATGAGAAAGCAATTATGAAGATGTTCTTATTGATTTGTATCTCATTTATTAAAAATATCATCAAATACAACGTTAATTTCAAAATTGTATACGTTTCAAAATGATTCATTTTGGATTTTTCTGCAAAACAAATATGCCGGAATGAGCAAGAAAGTATTACAAATTTTATTTGCTTTTTCAACATACTTTAACTTAAATGAAATTGCATCATTCAGCATTTTCGATATTAAATAGCAAATAACAAAAAATAGTCTACATTAAAAGATATTGAAAGTAAATTACGACAAAAGTTTGTCAACAATTCGCCTACAATTCGAAGACCTACGTTTAGTTTGCCGATCACAAGTATCACAATAGTTTCTTTATAAACTAATATTGTTATTTTTGATACTTATCTATAGTATTTTATTTGAACTGTTTAAATTTGAATTAAGTTAATTTAACGTTAACTTATTATTTTTTTTATTTTTTTTAAAATTCCAACATGTGTTAATTTACAATAGTTTGTAATTTTTAACGTTTCGAAAATTCATCAGTCGTTTCAGGTATGTCACCATTTTCATGGATCTAAATTAGTGTGTCGTCCTACAAAAAAGGTTGAGAACCACTGCTATAATCAATGATTATTTTATATTTTACATGTAATTTTATGTCAATATTCGCTGTTCAAACGCTTATAAAAAAAAATTGTGACCATGGATTTTAATAATTTTTGAATGACAATAAGAACTACTTCTATGGAATCTTCTATTAAATTTTCAAGTATTTTAAAGGAGCCAAATTTTTTTTATCACCGATTATAAAAATTAAATGTAAAAAATCGTATATTTTAAATGCCTATAAGTGGCTTAAAAATCAATATAATATTTTGAAAAAAATATGACATAAAGGAAATGCCAATCTTAATAGCTGGTAATAATTTAAAAAATCTGCGACTTATACTTTTTGAATTATAACAAATAGCAAAAATCTTTGAGGCTAAACCGTTATTTAACGTAATTTTGTAAAAATTTAAATTTCAAACACTCATAAAATTTTTTTGTCTGAATCCGGTAGAGTTTTTTTTACAGATATTTGAAGAAAAAACTAATGAAAAACCTTGTACCAAATTTTCATAACTTAGTTATAAAAGAAAAAAATTTTACGATTTTTCAACCACAAAATTATTTGCAAATTTTCGCAATTTTTACATATTTCGTATAAATTGGAACTTTGAGCACTTATAAAAAAAATTGTGACTTACGATTTTAGATTTTTTTTTATCAGTTAAGGAACAACTTATAAGAAACCTTGTATTAAATTTTCAAGATTTTCTGAGCAGCCAAAAAAATTTTATCGTTATTTAAAAAAAAAATACTTAAAAAAATTGAAAATTTCAACTGTCTATAAATAGCTCAATAAAAGTTTAAATACTTTGAAAATTTAACGGTGTACAGAGAACGCTAATCTGAACATTTGGTGAAAATTTCAAGTATTTACATCGATTAGTTTTTGAGTTATAGCAAAATAAAAAATTAGATTTTGTCGAAAACTGGTTTTGCGTAAAAACTCCCGTTTTTCCCTTAATTTTTTAGAGTTTTTCCCGTCGCATTTAAAAAATATTAAAAATTTTAGATTCTGAACGGAGTGAAGAATGTATTGATTTTACAATGATGTTTTTTTTTTTTTTTTTTTTTTTTTTTTTGTGTCTGTCGACACGTTTTGGGGCAGTAAAAATGCTTCGATTGCCTTATGTAGCAACTTTTCTGAAAGGAAAGTGAATCTATTTGGTACTTTGGGGGGTCAAAAGTTAAAAATTTCCAATATTTTTTAAATGCGACGGGAAAAACCATAAAAAAATTTGGGAAAAACGGGAGTTTTTACGCAAAACCAGTTTTTGACATAATCAAATTTTTTATTTTGCTATAACTCAAAAACTAATCGATGTAAATACTTGAAATTTTCACCAAATGTTTAGATTAGCGTTCTCTATACACCATTAAATTTTCAAAGTATTTTGACTTTTATTAAGCTATTTATAGACAATTGAAATTTTCAATATTTTTAAGTATTTTTTTTTTAAATAACTATAAAATTTTTTTGGCTGCCTAGAAAATCTTGAAAATTTAATACAAGGTTTCTTATAAGTTGTTCCTTAACTGATAAAAAAAAATCTAAAATCGTAAGTCACAATTTTTTTTTATAAGTGCTCAAAGTTACAATTTATACGAAATATGTAAAAATCACGATAATTTGCAAGTTATTTTGTAGATAAAAATTCATAAAATTTTTTCTGTTCATACTTAAGGTTCAAAATTTTAACACGAGGTTATGTATAAGCTACTCTTCAAAAATCTTTAAAAAAATTTCTACCGGAATTAGAGGAAAAAATTTTATGACTATTTGAAATTTAAATATTTACGAAATTGCATAAAATAGCGATTTATTCTCAAACGATTTTAAATATTTTTTATAATTCAAAAAGTAAAAGTCGCAGATTTTTGAAATTTCTACCATCTGTTAAGATTGGTATTTCCTTTATGTCATATTTTTTTCAAAATATTATATTGATTTTTAAGCCACTTATAGGCATTTAAAATATTCGATTTTTTTACATTTTTTTTTTATAATCGGTGATAAAAAAAATTTGGCTCGTACAAAATACTTGAAAATTTAATAGAAGATTCCACAGAAGTAGTTCTTAAAGTCATTCAAAAATTATTAAAATCCATAGGCACAATTTTTTTTTATAAGCGTTTGAACATCGAATATTGACATAAAATTACATGTAAAATATAATATACTGTATAATATTCTAGACTGACAAAGATATCGGTTTTTTTTAAAATGCTCTAACTCAAAAATGAAAAACCGCAACAACTTGAAATTTTCACCAAATCTTTATATTGACGTTCTCTATACATGGTTAAGATTTCAAAGTATTTTGACATATTTTGACTTATTTATAGACAATTTAAATTTTCGATTTTTGTTAAATTTTTGTTTTTAAACATCTATAAAATTTAATTGATTGAGCGAAAACTCTTGAAAATTTTATACTAGGTTTATAATAAGTTAAACTTATCGTAACTAAAAAATATCGGTGATCGGTTAACTCAATTTTTTTTTATAAGCCCTTAATTCTCAAATTTGTATAAAATGTGTAAAAATCACGATAATTTGCAAGTTATTTTGTAGATAAAAATTCATAAAATTTTTTTTGTTCATACTTAAGGTTCAAAATTTTAACACTAGGTTATCTATGAGCTACTCTTCAAAAATCTTTAAAAAAATTTCTACCGGACTAAGAGGAAAAAATTGTATGACTGTTTGAAATTTAAATATTTACGAAATTGCATAAAATAGCGATTTATTCTCAGACGATTTTAAATATTTGTTATAATTCAAAAAGTATAAGTCGCAGATTTTTGAAATTTCTACCAGCTGTTAAGATTGGTATTTCTTTTATGTAATATTTTTTTCAAAATATTATATTGATTTTTAAACCACTTATAGTCATTTAAAATATTCGATTTTTTTACATTTTATTTTTATAATCGGTGATAAAAAAAATTTGGCTTCTACAAAATACTTGAAAATTTAATCGAAGATTCCACAGAAGTAGTTCTTAATGTCATTCAAAAATTATTAAAATCCATAGGCACAATTTTTTTTTATAAACGTTTGAACATCGAATATTGACATAAAATTACATGTAAAATATAATATAATGTAGAATGTTCTAGACTGACAAATGATATCGGTTTTTTTAAAATGCCCTAACTCAAAAACGAAAAACCGCAACAACTTGAAATTATCATTAAATCTTTATATTGACGTTTTCTATAGATGGTTAAAATTTCAAAGTATTTTGACATATTTTGACTTATTTATAGACAATTTAAATTTTCGGTTTTTCTAAATTTTTCGTTTAAAAATAAAATATACTTATATAATATTTATAAATAACATTGTATTATATTCTAGACTAACATATGAACTCCGTTCAGAATCGTTATTCGTATACAATGATATCTATCATTGCATTCAAATTTAACAAATCCATTATAATTATGACCTATCCTATAAGCGAGGTGCACTCCACCCCTAACTGTACAGCAGAGCGAGGCCCATCCGGTTTTTTTTTATAATTGGTGATAAAAAAAATTTGGCTTCTACAAAATACTTGAAAATTTAATCGAAGATTCCACAGAAGTAGTTCTTAATGTCATTCAAAAATTATTAAAATCCATAGGCACAATTTTTTTTTATAAGCGTTTGAACATCGAATATTGACATAAAATTACATGTAAAATATAATATAATGTAGAATGTTCTAGACTGACAAATGATATCGGTTTTTTTAAAATGCCCAAACTCAAAAACGAAAAACCGCAACAACTTGAAATTATCATTAAATCTTTATATTGGCGTTTTCTATACATGGTTAAAATTTCAAAGTATTTTGACATATTTTGACTTATTTATAGACAATTTAAATTTTCGGTTTTTCTAAATTTTTCGTTTAAAAATAAAATATACTTATGTAATATTTATAAATAACATTGTATTATATTCTAGACTAACATATGAACTCCGTTCAGAATCGTTATTCGTATACAATGATATCTATCATTGCATTCAAATTTAACAAATCCATTATAATAATGACCTATCCTATAAGCGAGGTGCACTCCACCCCTAACTGTACAGCAGAGCGAGGCCCATCCGGTTTTTTACTTTTGACCCCCTAAAGTACCAACTAGATTCAAATGCTATATGTTACGAGCCCTGCTGATCACCAAAAAATTGAAAATTAATCTATAAGATATATTGGTTTCTATTTTGAGTTTTTTTTACTGTGTATGTTTAAAATTAATCAATTTATATAATGAAACTATCAAAATATGACAAACAAAATATAATGACAATTATTTAAAAAAAAATTGTGTTTTAAAAAATAACAGTTGTTTTAAAATTAATATGCATCAATTTTAGTTAGCAAAACGCCATTATTCGATTAACAAAATAAGTCAAATTTTTATCATTTTAAAATACCTGTGAAATTTTTCATCTGATAAACACAAAATATAGTACACGAGTACATAATAACTTTTAAGAAAAAAATAATCTCCACATAATAATGAAAACTATAATATTCTTATCATACTGATCTTAATATCTTAACTATTTATATTTAAAACGTCAAAATTAAAAATATAAAAATAATATAACTTGTGTTATAGTATTAGCAGTGCAATAAAATCCGGGTGTGAAGAGTGTGCATTGCACATAAGGCTTAGGCTTCATATTGTAATATAAGGTCTTGAAAGGTCAAATGCTCAAAATGTTTAATGATAATGAGCTTTAAAATTTTGATTTGCACACAGATCTCGGGAAGTTTAGTTACGGCACTGAATATAAATTATGCCGGTGGCGTTGTGAAGGGATTTTCAAGAGACCATGCCTCTACATTTTTGTTAATAGACGGATAGCTGGCTCATGTGGTTCTATAACATAATCATAATAGTAACTATACGATATACATGTAACATACATAAACTATAATAATAAATGCTAATTATTCTAGCAGGTACGAACATTCAAATCGGGTGTATGACACTTGATCAGTAGATCATAAACGGAGATTTGATTGAATTTTAGGGGGGGCTTAAATGTCAATTGTTGCAAAATAAGTACCTATTTCAATATTTTATACTACGAAATTTAATAATTTAGGGGGGCTAAGCCCCCCCAATTTCCGCCTATGCAGTAGATACAATAGTTCTTTAAATGATTAGTAACCCCACTCCCTAACGCTAACCCAGATGCTGTGTACCTCAAATTTTGTTGACTTCATAGGTACGAAAAGTTTACCACACTCAGTGGCGTATATAGAGGGGTTTGGAGGTTTAACCCCTCCTCCTATATTAGCATTAAATGGTCATTTGACACTAAAAACTCATTTGATGAATTCATTAGTAAAATCGGTTTACTAATAAATTAGTTATTAGTTCCATAATTCAAAATGAAATTATACAAATATTCGGCTTTCTTATTAAAAAAAAAAAAAAAAATTGCATTTAAAGTGAACCAAGCAAATTTTTTTGTATGTAAGATATATTGATAACGGTTGTATCAGAGAAGACTTTAGAATTTGTTCCTATTTATGATGTTTGTAGAAAAGGTATGACATATACAATTATTCGAGAAATAGTAAAAATAGGACTTAAAATAGAAAATTTAATCGGTCAAGGCTACGATGGGGCGAGTGCTATGAGTGGCTTGTATGATGTCTAATGATGTCCAAAAGTACATTAAAGATGAAATACTACATACACTTTATGTTCACCGTGTGGCTCACTCGCTTAATTTACAAGCAATCGAAAAATCTTGTACCATTCCTGAAATATGAAATAGTATTGGGTCAGCTTCTACAATTATAAATGTCTTTCGAACATTTCCAATAAAATCTAGTTTTTAAAAAAAATTTATAAAAAACCAGGAGTGTCATTTCAACTTTTTGAAAGGTAACTTTACTAAAAAGTAGGTAGGCCAAAAAAAATTTCAGCAGGCCAATATAGATACATTATACCAGAATTTAAATTAACAACCAAATATATACTGAAAATAACAAAATAAGCATTATAATACATTTTTTTTAGTTGAAATTTAACATGTTTGTATGACTGATTAAACCATATACAAATGCATTACATTTAAACAGCTAAATCATGATGGGTTTTACTTCTTAGTATGTAATGGCTTATTAATTTGAATAAAATCAGGTTACAACTTTATAATATTGTGTACCTAATAATATCTACAAAATACCAAATTAAACAATTACATTTTATTATATACATATAACCTGCAATCCTCACATATATTTGATATTATATAATTTAATATGATCCAAAACTTTATACACATATTTAATTAAAACAATACATAAAAATTTAAATATAAATATTCATATATTATTTAAACTCATGATCAAAATTTACGAAAACTCGAAATATGTAGGTACCCAACTACACGTGGCACACATAAAAGATAAAACACAAAAAAAAAAAAAACACAGCTGACTAATGCTCACTAAATAATAATGTATACTGTATAGATAAATAATGCTATTTTTGATTTGATTATTATTGCTTGTCCTAATTTTATCAATTATAGTATCATAGAACACATTATTACATGGTACAATAATGCCACAGTGTATACTCTGTGAATAATGTTAATATTGAATCTATTTATAAAGTTAATGTCTGTTATCTTTGTTTACCATGGTGAATATCTAACAGTGCTGCAGCCTACTGCAGTCGACCAGCTGTTTGAGGTTGGAGGGGGGGATGACTGATTGAGGAAAACAGACTATAGAAATCGTTATCACTTTCGTTACCATAATAAAATATTTGTGGAAAAACATATACAAATATAAATTATAATTGAATATTGATTATTATATATTAGGTAATAATATGTAATATAAAAATTGAAACCAGGATCACAGGATTCCATTTGTTGATACGGCTCAGAAAAATAGGATTCAGGCCAAAATACAGTGTTTGGAAATTTTAGGTATGCACTGGCATATCCTGCATACCTCAAATGACGTCTCTGTAAAAAACATATTTCAAGTACCCATCAAAGTACTCTTATAAAAATCTGTGAAACACGTTGAGTGGATCGTCACGAAAGTATGATAAGATTTGAAGAATTATACGAAGTTATAGCGTATGCATTAAATTATATTTAAAGTAATCACAATTTAGAAACATCACAACTCGTTTTTCAACTAAATCTAAAACTCATAGTTCATCTTAATTTATTATAGCATTATAATAATGTGATAATTTATAAAAAAAATAGCCTTATTAGTTTATGACATTATAAGTGTAGGTTACTATTTGAAAATCAAAAGTTGATAGTGGTTTGACTAATTAATATAAGGGTGAAAAATATAAAAAAAAACCGGTTAGTGGCATTCGGGGACTGCCGCGATAAAGCTATTGCATATTAAATAAATTAGAAGTCGATATAATTTTAAATTTTTTTATTATTCTAGTTATTCAGGAATTTGTATCATAGCAACTACGATATTCCATTAATTACGGGATTCCATAGGTAGTGGTCTCGCTTTTTCGTTACGAAAAATTTTTTTTCAGTCACTACACCAGGCCTGCGATAAAAGCTATGCAATAGCTTAATAACTATACTATTCTAGAACAGCGTAAATCTACAACTTTGAAAAAAAAATTTGAAAAAGTCAATACTTTTTAAATAATGAGTGTTGTTTTATAAAAGAACCACCCTGTATATCATAGAAAAATGGTTTGCATTTACATTACCATTATGAAATGCATTACAAAAAGTAAATTGTGATTTATCTGAATGTTGTGAAAATGTTACAAATAGTATAGAAGTTTTAACTACTAGTCGTTTAAATGGCGATAAAGAATTTCAAAGTTTTTTTTTTAAAAAGTCGAAAAAAAATTGAGTATATTGGATGAAACTATCCAAATATCTCAAATTACCGGGTGCCAATCGTCTCGTAGTAATATTCCAGCTGAATCACCGAAGCAGTATTATAACGGAAAGATATTTATACCATTTATTGATTATTTTAAAAATCAACGAATAAAATGATTTTGAAAACATACTGAAATTAGGTCTGTATTACAAAAATTGATTCTAAATCTCCTCAACAAATTTAAATCTAGTTAGGTATAATGATTTTGAAAAATGTATTCTCTTTTATCAAAATGTCTTACCCAGGTACGATATATTTGAAGCAGAATTAAAAGTGTGGACAGACAAATGGAAAAAATTTCTCAGAATTAATGTCCAAATGTTGCTATCAATACTATGAATAAAGTATCAGTTGATTTTTTCCAAATATATGGTGTCAATATTAGTAACTTTACCAGTCTCAACAGCGTCATCAGAAAAATCCTTGTCGACATTGAAAAGATTGAAGTCGTACTTGAGAAATAGTACAAGCGAAAATCGACTAACAGGATTATCTCTCATGTCAATTCATTGAAGCATTTCAATTAACACTGAAGAAGTGATAAATAATTTTGCAAATCTGCCTCGAAAATTAGATTTTGTCCTTTAATTAAATATATATATTTTAATTTTCATATTTTTATTAAAATTAAGTTGATTTATAACCTTCATTAAGTATATATATTTTTTCATAACCCCTACCCAAAATTATTTCCTATATACGCCACTGACCACACCACTGAGTTATGCCATCTGAACTTATATTTAATTTGGTCTATGGTTTTGAATTTAACTCATAAATTATTTATATGACATTCTAATAACTTGTTTTCACTGTCAATGAAGTAAACCATAATTTCGTAATGGTTTTTGGGAGTTGTACTTGGTGGTGGTCATAGCTTTAACAGTGCGATGTACATATCATCACTTGGACCTTTATAGTGCACGGGAATTCCTATATGGCAAAGAACTTTGTTTTGGTACATATATTATACGACTAAGCTTGAATGCTTGATGTGGAAAACGTTTTAATTAATAAAAATCGATAATATAATATATTAATTCTAATTAAGTTAGAGGACAACGAACATTTTAAGAAATCGTTTCTGACAAAGTTATAAAAGTTATAAAAAGGTAAATGTGTTTTTAAACAGTAAATAACGTTGCGAAACGGAGATGGCAGATGTTCAACCATTATCGTGTTTACCGAACGGTCGTTTGGAGCTGATTCGCGGGTTAACACCCGTGGACAAAAGAATCGAAGAAACAAGACGTCGGTCGGCGGGGTGTGCGTCGACTCTGAGCCATTGTGTCAGCTACCGGGTTCTCTATTTTCGTGCGCACGATTGTAGGGTACACCGTACGAATGGATTTACCGTGCCGTGATCGTAGGATTTGTTACGGATTTGCGTTCGCGTGGACCGCGTTAAGGTGCGTTTTCATTAGGCCGCGAACGCGAACGGACGAATATCAGATTCGTTCGTGTTCATTCTCCAGCGTTCGCCAACATTCGCTAGCCTACGCTAATTCGGGGTCTACAAACTGAACAGCGTTTTCTTTGATCTTTCCGCCACCGGGTCGAACCGAGCCATTCGTTAGCGTTCGGCCTACCGTTCACACCTACGTGTTCGGTACATTTTGTTACACCGAATTTGCGTTCGCGACCTAATGTAAAACGCACCTTAACACGGAAAAGAGAGAAAACCGTTTGATCGTCCGCGCGCGGTAAAATGTGACGTTGGTCAGGTGATGCGTCCTTGACGGCGGCGAGGAGTCGTGGAGACAACGAACGTTCGTCGGTGCGGAAGAACGCGCGGCGGCCAGATAGAGGAGGAACGGGCGCGCGCCCGCGGACAAAAGACGAGAGCGCGGCAAACGCGATACCGATAATGACACGGGTGCGCGCGTTTTTGTGTGTGTGTGTGTGTGGGGGGGAGGGGAAGAGTGGTACGTAATGAACCACCGAGAACGCGAGACAACGGGCACGTTTTACCGACCGTACACGCGCGCGCAATCCGTATTGCGTACGCGAGACGAATTTTTCGAACACATCGTTGCGCGCCGGTGGGTGGACGTGTACGCGGCGCGTATCGATCCGTACACGCTCCGCCCAAGAACCGTGGTCGCCTCTGCGGCAGCGGCCGCGGGTGGCGGGACAGTTCTGTTCACACGCCACGCGTTACCACGCCACGCATTACCACGCCACGTTGCACCATACCACGCCGCGGATATTGAAACCGCGCGTTAATCGATTTTTGTCCGTTAGTGTCAATTCGTACTCACGGCACGCGACGCATTCCTACTTGATGTCACGCTACGGGTTTCGAACAATTTTGAAAAACGTGTAACGCGCGATCAGAAGTCACGTCATTGTATTCCGAACCCTAGACGTATGAGATCATGTCCTCCGCGTACTGCGAGAAAAAATTGATCGAAAACGTACGTAGGCATACTTCCTTGTACGACATTTTTTCGGTTGATTATAAAGATCAGAATGTTCGCAAAGAAGCGTGGCAAGAGATTAGCGAGGTGTTGCACATGCCAGGTAAATACATAATCTGCTATTGCATTATTATAATATTTCCTACAACGCATGGTGTTGCCAGATGACAATATGTTTGTACATCTATAAAGTAGTTATACATGTATTCTATTTGTTCTGTGTCGTATGAAACAAATTTATATCTTCGTCTTTAGTGGTGTTAAATCTCAAACGAAAATTAATAATGATTTTTCAGTAACCTATAAATATTGTAAGATAATTAATATAATAACTGACTGTGTTATGTGTTATAGCTGAAAAGTGTAAATCAGAATGGACGAAATTAAGAAATTGTTTTCAAAATTCGATTCGTAGACGCCGGAATAAAACAAGTAGCCAATCTGCTAATCATATTCCTCCATGGAAATTTTCGAAACAAATGGAATTTCTTCTGCCTTTTTTAGAGAACCGAGAGTAAGTATTCTAATAAATATTAAATTTAATTGTTGATAATATTAGTTTATATTTAATTTAGAACACACAGTAACATAGAAGTTCATAATCAAGATAAAAGTCCAAAAGTAATGTCAGATATTGAAAACGATACTTCCTGTAGTTTACCAGAATCACAGGAGGACCAACCAACTAACTATGAACTAAATCACAGCTTATTAACTACACAGAAAGGACCAATGAAAAGAAAAAAATCTAACTATAATGAGGAAATGGTAGAAATAATGAGACCAAATGCAACCTTCAGAAGGGAGAAGTATGAGGAAAAAGCATATATGAAGAAGTTTGAATCTAGTGATTTGAATCAAGTTGAACTTTTTTATTTGAGTATGGCTAAAATAGCAATGTGCTTGCCGAAAGCTAAAGAAGCGAAACTTCGTATGGAAGTTTGCAATAAAGTATCTGAAGCAGAGTTAGCTCATTTATCGGAAATTGAATCTATAAGACAGTAATTACTACTAGAATTAAATAAAAATAAAATAGTATTATAGAAATTATATTTTAATAATGTATTGTATTGTAAATTTGTATTATCTAAGAAAGGGTTTTGCCATTATTTTTTACCTTAAATACACGGCTAATCTTTGATTTGATTGAATAGCTTCTGGAAACAGAGTTTATTTTGTTTCTTAATAAAATCCTTCATTGCCAAATCGTGATGCAAGTAAACTGCTCTACTGACATTCAGAAGTACCAACAAAACTGTTCTAGGTCATTTTTTAACTGGGGAAATAAATTTAATAACTCTGCGTTTCTTTCCGCATTAATAGGACGAACCTGTTAATTTTCGGTTACTTGTGGGCTCATTCAAAAATGTTGCCACAGCAATTTTCTTCAATTTTTTTCTCAATCACGGTCTGATGAACTTGGATAATCCATAATTAATATATTAATTAATGGATATAAAGAACACGTTTTATAACTGAAATTTCCAAAGGAACGCTTATACGTCAAATGAAACTAATTAGTAATTTTATTGCACGTGGTATCCGTTGCGTTGTATGAATGTGGACAATGCCTCCTTACACGTTTTTACACAGTGGGGCGTGAGAATAGTGTACAATAGTTTACAATAATATCGTAAATATAATATATAAACGTCTGTGCGTACGTGCGCGACGATAGTCTTTTATTAAAAATTGATAATAATATAATATATTAAAACATTGATAACTATCGTCGTTGCATTCGTCGTCGACGGCAGTGGCGGCAGCAGCAGCAGCAGGTACGACGGTGGTGACGGCGTGTGGATTGCCGCGAAACCGTATGCCGCGAGCGGGCGGGAGGGACACGTTGTTCGGCCGCCACCGCCATTGGCCCGGAACAGCTGATGGCTGTGACGTCATGAGCCGGACGCTGCGAGACGCCGCGTCCCCGTGAGTACCGCCGTACGGCTGTCCCCCACATGCACACACGCGTTCTAGCAACACGGCGCCCCGCGTCGCTTGGTACATACGGGCCACACGCCGACCGATTGCCATCGTTCCGTTTCGGTTTCACCGCTTCGCTATCGTTCTCGTTGCACTCTCGTATCCCGGTGACTACGAACACGACTCCGCGTTTTCCCCGTGTTTTTTTTTTTTTTGTAATTTTTTTTTTTTATTCTATTCGTTTTCGGCGCGCGCCTCACAGCTGACTGCCGCTGGTCGAACCCTCGTTCGGAAGATACGTGAGACACGGCACGTAGTATCGGCATTCGGTCGCCCACCAGTTGTGTAGCAGTTACCCGCCCGTTCCGTTATCTATCGCGCGCAAAGCGGTCGGTTTGACCAGTCGTCCGTTGCCGTTCACCGGAACAGCGATACCGCTCGTGACCCGTTCGGTTTGTTCCGAATTTTATCGCCCCATCCGCGGTGGTGGGCATATACACATATTCATGTAAACGGACAACAGGCGACGGGTGTTCAGTACAATACCGGGGGTACGGTAACCGGCAGATCGGAGCACCTAACGGCGGGAACGCATTAATTAACATAGTTCCGTGTTGTGCAGGACTGACGGCGAAGGAGGAGATACGATCGTAGTTTTTTCGTACTCCGATCGCACAATTTTGGAATTCGTAGAGCACTGCGATATCCGTCGGGTGATGAATTCATTGTCGGCCGTACGAATTATCGCTAAGGACGTTGTCGGCATGCGCCCAGAGGTAAGTGGGTCAGGATCGTGGTTATGATATAAGTAATGGTGCAATATGTTCCACTTTTTTTTATATATTTTATTTATATACATATATATATATATATATATATATATATATATATATATATATATATATTCTAACTCCAACGTTTCGTTTTCGTCCACGACCGGTCCCCCTCCCTGTCGATCGCTCCGCTCGTTAACGTCATCGTCATATTTCCATATAACTTTCCCCCCTCTTCCGGATCGTTTGTTCGTATCCGCGGTAGCGTTTCGAATTTAAAAGTGTAAACGTTTGGTCCTAGCGGGGTGGGGTAAAAGGAGAAGGTGGCGGCGGTGAATAGTGGATACATTTTATCGTGGCTACTCTCTGTGATAATAAAAAATTTACTGCGTTACTGCAGATCCCCGTGGGCCCTTGGGCTCTCCATAAGTTTTTTCCAGATTCGTCAATCCCCTCTATTGCACAATTTTCTAAACGGGCACGCGAACGAACGCCGTGTACAATATTGTAATGATAGTAATAATAATAATATAAATATGTGCCTAGTTCAGGGCCGCCCGACTCGCGTAATCTTGTACTTGACATTAATCAAACAATTTTCGTGTAAAACGTAATCGTTGCTCTCGCGGGCGCACGCGCGCTCGTTAGCGAGGGAGGTAGGTAGGTAGGCTGTGGGCACTCTGCGGGCTGAGAGAGAGGGTTAGCGAGCGAGCGAGCGAGCGGGAAAGAGAGAGAGAGATAATGAGTGAGAGAGAGCTCATGTCTAGTCGTGCGCGTGTGTGTGTGTAAACGTTGTGGTGTGGCGAGTCGTGAGCGTCTGTGTGCGTGTGTATACGTGCGCGCTAGTGTTCCACTTCCAATCGTCACCAGTACTTTACGTGCGCGCGGGACGCCGTGTGCCGTTTAACTGATTTTTCGTTTCTTCTCCGATTCCGGTTCTATTTTTTCTCCTCTTGCCGCCCTCGTTCTTAAACGTTTGATTATTGTTTTGTTATTACCATTATAATAATAATTATTATTATTAGTATTACGACAGCAGTATAACATAATATTATCGTTTTTACCAGAGTACCAGAGAGCAATAATTAGCAATATCGTCGTTATCGTTTCATTGGTATATTGTTATATTACTAATCTGCATCAACTACCTACTACTACTGTTTCGTCGATGGCCACTAATAACGATCGTTGTCTCGTTCTCGACCACAGCAGCACGGTAAGGTGGCGACAGTACATTTCAAATAACGTTACAATAATTAAATTCTTCGACACGTTCATCAGTGCCTAATAGGTTTTATAATATTTTGAGCGCAGTAAGTCTATCGTCGGTGCGTATCTTATTTATAGGTCTTTTGCGAGGCATTTAACAATTGTGTGCGAATAATGGTTTGTAGGTCTAAGTTATTGTGATAATTTTTTATTTTTAAACGCGCCGGAGTATGAACTGTCTTTTCACAAACAATCGTTTTAATCTCTTTTTTTTTTCTTTTACATCTTAATTACGATATGTAAAAGACACATTTTACATGTATTCATCAATCTCTTATCCACCTGGATTCGATTGTCATCGTCGTTATCGGTAATCGTAATTTCTGTACAATTTCTAATAATAATTGCATAAGTTTCAAGTTTAAACAAAACGACGAGTGGTGTTCAAGGTTGACATTCATGGACGTTGTCGTTGTATGTTGTATAAATCGTATATTCCTGTACTCTCGACTAGTTTTAAAATAGTCACAGCTCGCTCCTAATTATTATTGTTGTGCGTATTATATATAAATGTATATAAATACACATGTACATATATATATATATATATATATATATATATATATATATATATATATGTGCCCTATGTTTTTTTAAAAAAAAAGTGATTGTCTTAATATTTTTTTGAACGTTACACTGTTAGGTATTTGAATAATATTTTACTGAGGTTTTTTTTTTACAACCGTCGGTTCTTTTGGAAATTTTGGCTACCTAGGTAAATGTACATTTATATGTATACAAATATATATATATATATAGTTATAATCAAATGAAACTAATTATAATAATGAGAAAGTTATTAATGCTTGAAGGCAAACACCTCTCTCCCCTTCTATATCAGAAATTTGGTACCTAGTGTGAATGTAATTTGTGAATTATTATTGGCTGTTTATCTTGTCTATAGGTTAACATTAATACCAGTTGAATTAAACTGTTTTGGAAACTTTTTAGGTACCATATTTTTGAATTTTACCTATATTGCCTGTATCATTATTTTCAGAACCAACCAGAGAATTTGAAGTGGAATGTGGTGGCGAAAAATAAATTGGGTTGCGCTCGGCTAAAAATATTAGGTTTTAGAAAATGTATTAAAATGTTACCATGAAATTTGCTGACTATCATAAACTCTTGATTTGAAATACAATTTACAAAATATTTCAACAAACGAAGCGAGAAATTACAACTGAAAATGACAAGTTTAACAATTTTTTATTTTTCAAGGATTTCCAACTAAATTTTATACTTATATTACAATGTTCAATTAAATCTATTTATTTTTTTTTAATTTTAGGAAGCAGTATTTCTGTTTTTCCATTAATAAAATATTGTTTATTGGGTTTTCTTCCATTGCCACATTGAGGATTTTTGGGTTTTCCTCTTGGGTTCAAAAGTTTTTTTTTTATCTCTTTTAATTATTGTGATCTTTTATAAAAGATATAATCTATACATTTACTTGTAGAAATGACAATTAGCTGATATTATTCTAAGAGTGGGTTAATTACCTAAGATGGATGTAATCTATGATGAACAAGGAAATTTCGATCATCATATTATTGTCATCTACAAATCACATATAACTTAAATATGATTATTCAAGATAACTTTTGCTGATTAATTTGAAAAATTAGGTAAGATTAACAATACCTCTGCACAAGGATGTTAAATATTGCGTTTTCAACAAATATAAACTTTTTAGTACCTTACCTAAGGTTTAAAATGTTGTTGTGTTTAATGTATCAATTGATAAATGTATATCTTCAGTGTAGTTAAAACATCTTAGTTTAGTATGAATAAATAAATTATTAACACATTTAATTAAATTAATATAGATAATTTATTCTAAAACTATTTTTTTTTTTACAAACTTATTTTTAAATTAATATATTAAGAGCATATTATACCTGCATATAAATCTATAGGTATCTCTGTTTTACTATATAATTGTAATAGCTTATAGTTTTACTAATTAACAAATTTTTGAAGCATTCAATTGATTTAATAGTCTAATTTTTTTTATAAATTTAAATAAAATTAAGGATTTAAGAATTGGTAATTTCAATATTTGTATTTTATTTGGGTATTCATAATTTGTTGGTAGCTTACCTTTTTATGTTATTGTTTCAGATTGGATTATGAGATAGCATTCATTTAGCTTTTTGAGTTTATCTATTAGCTAAATAGTATTAAAACAATCTGTTACCATGAGTGTTAAAGTTGGGCTTGAAGAATTGTATCAAAATAGTCACAATGGTGTTTCTCAAAGCTTTAGACCAGTTAAAGCACTGATGCTCTATAGTCAACGAAGAAATTCAATAATGGAAAATGAATCATTTAACAGCAAAGTTAAGTGGCCTTCAAGTAGCTGGTCAAATAGTTCATCTCAAAATATTGAACTAAAATTAACAGTAAGCAGATCTGTTAAATATATTACTAACAATATCTATTATAAGTTCAATATTGACATAATATATTCTTATTATTTAATATAAAATTAATACTTATATGTATTTTAAAACTAAAAAATAGAGAAAAAAGATTCCTTTCAAATATTAAGTTTTACTTGTATTCTATGATTAGTAATTAGTATTATCTAGTATTTTTACATATTATTGTTCATTTAGTATAGTTCAATTATGATAGTTTAGAGAATATAAATTACTTTTTAATTGTTCTTTGTGTAAGATAGTAGAAGTAATATCAATTTGTTAATAAAAAAAAATCTTTTGTTTATATTTAGCATTCTTCTTGTTTATAATTGAGCTCATTATTTTTAATATAAATTTACAAAACAATCATCAATTGTATAGAATACCTCCAGTAGAGCACTAAACATTTGATCTATTAATATTTTTTTGTACTTTCCTTTCAACTATTTAGTATCAGTTTTGATCTCGTAATTAAATATATACATATATATATATATTTTAAATTTGTTCATTTAAATCCTGTTACTTAATCAATGTTATATTTTGAAAGAAGTTTATTTTCTAATTATAAGTATGAATTAATTTTTAATAAACATTTTTATTCATTTTAGTGTAAAGAAACTTATATGAAAGATCCAACTTCATGGTCAGATGTGCAATATGAAGCAGAAGATTTAGTTGATGAAACTAAATATTATCCTCCCAAAAAAAGGTTTTATGAAAAAGCTAAAATGGTGAGAAATCATTAAAATATACTTTGTCATATAATTAATCGTTATTATAATATTATAAACAATTAGTTGTAATATCTTCTTCTTTTGCTTCGCCTTCCTCCCAACTATTTGGGGTCGGCCACCCTTGTCCTACACCTCCACTTTACTCGGTCAATCACATCTCCTCTGCACACACCGATAGCCCTCATGTCATTCTCCAAAGTCTCCAACCATCTCTTTTTTGGTCTTCCTCTTCCTCTTTTCCCTTCAACGTCCATCTTCATAACCACTTTTACTGCATTCGTTTCCTCTCGCCTCATCACATGCCCAAACCATCTCAGCCTATTTTCTCTCATCTTGTCCACAATTGGCGCTACACCAACACTACCTCTTAAGTATTCATTCCTTATTCTATCTTCTCTTGTCACTCCACTCAACCATCTAAGCATTCTCATTTCCGCGACACTCATACTTTGTTCTATTCTCCTGTTAACCGCCCAACACTCTGAACCATACAGCATAGTTGGTCTCACTACGCTTTTATAAAATATACCTTTCAGCCTAATTGGAATTCTCTTATCGCATAACACGCCCGATGCTTCTCTCCATTTCATCTACCCACACTTAATTAATAATTACACTAATTAGTTGTAATATATAGATATTTAAATAAAAATAATTCTTATAAATAATACAGCAACTTATTCTTAAGTTTTTGTTTTAATAGTTTGATTTAATTTTTAATAACAAGTTGTAGGTACTATTAAATAGTTTTTAGTTATAATTGCTGCTAGATTTTTATTAAATTAAGTGTAATATAAAAGTTAGTTTTCAATCTGATGGCTAATCTACTTGTATCTTAATTAATATACCAATTAAATTATTTTATCTAGAGTATTTTTCTGATTTACATTATTTTCATAATTGTATTTATTGATTTTAATATAGTATCTTGCCATTACAATATCTATATTTAGTTAAAAAAATAAATTGTAAGGTCAATCAAAACATTTAAATATTATTGAAATGAGATTGGAGGAAAAATTGTATTTTATTATATTCATAAATTTACTGATAAATTAATAAAATTAAGATGCAATTAGTGTGGGAAATAAAGCGAAAAAAGCTATTTAAATTGAATAAAATTAGGAAATTTTTGATAAAATATGAAAAGAGCTAGACTTTGGAATTATTTTATTTATTCCTTGACTTTTAAATCTTAGAGGTTTATAACACACTATAATAATAAAAAAAAAATGAAAAAATTGTCAAAATTATTGTTATCTTCGTTTTTAAAATCAAATTGGTCTACAGTCAATATAATAATATAATAGTTATCTTTTAATTATTTATGCTAGTTATATTTAAATTGATTGTACTTTTTTATTGATTGATACATTTTTCATATTTCATCTGCTATTCAATGTTGTGACATATTTTTACTAAAGAAATTGAATATGGTGGTTTCAACTTTTTTTAATAATGCCTTACATCTTCCATTTTTTTATTTTTTGTTTATAATTATAATAAATATAAATTTATCAAAATTTGTTTTAAATATTTTATATTAGGAAGCAGATCAGATTGAATTTACCGAAAGTAGTTTATCTACCAAGACTCGATCTCCAAATGATTATGATCACCTTGGAGTTTCTACCAAGTGTTTAAAAGAAACTATTCTTCAGTATCGTAATGCTATTAATGCCATTGAGGCCGAATCTAAAAGGCCAAATACTAAAGCATCTGAGTTCCTACATCGTACTTTTGGTGATGTTGCCAAGAATAATAATTTAGACGCTGAGAAAAATATGAATCTCTGTGTTCAAAATGCTCAAGATCAAAAGACTGAACCATATTATCGGTCTGGGTATAAAAAATTCACTTTAAGACGTATTGAAGAAGACTCAAATGACTCAAATGTTATTGAAACTACTACAGTTGTTGAGCAGTTACCTAATAACTTTAGTGAACAGAATGAAATTAATGAACCTAGAGGAAAAAGAAATAGGGCTTGTAAAGGAGTACGTTACCAACAGTTTATGAATGATACATTGTCAAAACGTCAAAATAAAAAAATGTAAGTACTGAGAAATTAATTTATAATTTTATTTATCTGTTTATTATTATAAACCTTTTTTAGAGGAACAAAAAAATTATTAACAGACAATGGAACAAAACGTAAAGGTAAGAAAAATCCTATAAAAGAAGAATATAATCAAACTACAGAAAAATTATCATTACCAATTCAATCTCAACGTGAAACTAGAAATAGTGCCAAAGCAGCTGCGATTCGCAAAAAAAAGGAAAAAAATTGCGCAATAATTGAATATAAACAAAAACTGATGTATGTTCCTTATTTGTTTTTATTACTGTTATGATTTATTATTAATTTATTTAACAAATCTTTTTGTAAATTTAGTCCTGAAGATGTAAGCAAAGACACAGATTCTACTTCTATTATGGTCCTTCCCAAAAAACGTTATAGAACTAGGTATGTATAATTTTATTGATGTTTTTTTATTTTTTGTTTATCAAAATTTGTTTTAGTGACAATGACAATAAACATGAATCTTCTGAGGAATTAAAAAGACTGTTTTCACCAACATCTTCAGAAGCAAGTTTCAGTAGATTATCAAGTCCAGAATCTAGTTGTAGTAATAGCTCTACTCATGTGCACTATAAAAAACGTGTATCTAGAACATTTGCCGAAAGTCAAAGTAATTTAATAGGTAAATTTAATAAATTAATTAAATTATTCATAATTTATTAATATTGGGTATTTTATGTTTAGGTTCTACTTTATCTGACTCTGATGTTAACTTACAAACATTAGCAGATGTAGCCCTTCGAGGTATTCCATTTTGATCATCAAGTAAGTAATTCCAAATTTACATTGATCATTAAGACTCTACAAGTTATACATTTAATTTAATTTGATGTTATTTTATATCAATAAGTTTTCTTTTTTTAATTTCAGTTATCAATTATTTATATTAAATATTATTTACAAAGTGGCTCAGTAGCAGATTAAAATACTGACAATATCAATATTTTAATATTATATTACCAAACTTAGTTATTTATTAGATAAATCTTAAAATAAGTGTACTGCAATTAAAATGTCATATAATTTAATTGTATTATAGTTTTTTTGGACAAAATCGGGCCAAAATACATTGTAAGTCCATTTATGTTACACTAAAAAATTTTAGTTCAATTTTCTGTTTATCTTATTAGTTACATTTTTATTTGTTTTTCTTTACTTTTTTTTACCATTTCCTACCTAAAAATAATTTTTAAATATTGCTCAAGAATTGGATTGTGTATAAAAAGAAAGCAACTGTTAAACTTTTATGTGTTATATTTCAAATGTTATGCTCAAAGTTTTAGTTAATTTTTTTTTTTATTATTATTTTTATTATTATTATTATTAAATAGTATCTAAAATAACAGTATCTTTTTTAATAGCCTGTCTTTATCTTTTTAAATTAACATAAGATCTGTAAAAATAATAATAGATCAATCATTCCTATTTTTATGACTATCATCATATAGTATATTATACACATTTTTTATAATATTTTCTCAAATTAACTTCTAAATTATTTTTTTAACTCTAATTTTCAATTAATTATCAGCACCTAAAAATTTAAATTAATCGACTTCTTAATACTTTTAATATGCATATTATTGATCTCGAATCATGTATTCCATTAAATTTATAAATTGTTTGGCATGTTTGACTAATAATAACCTAAAATACTAGACAATTTAAATTTTAAACTAACTAAGTAAATAAAGTCCTTTAGAAGAAATGGTCACTGCCTTTAATAATTTCAAAAAATGATTACAATTCAATGCTATTTGTAGAATAGGGTTACTATCCATGTATGATCAATGTATTATCCATTTTGATTACAACATTTTAAATAATATAATTTGAACTTCTTGGGTTTTCAATAATTTTTGGTAGTTATGTCTACTTTAATGTTAGAACTACCATTACCAAACATGTCAATTATAGAGTTACAAGTTCCTTTTTTTTTCTTTTTTCTTTTTTTGTAAGCCATTACTTTGTTAGTTATGTATTCATCTTAATTATGCAAGTTGAAAAATGTAAGCAGTATTTTGTTTATTGTTAATATGTTATATTTAAGTTGCTGTAATTTTAAATTTAATTTCTGAAATGTACATAAAATATCTTGTGACTCTACAATTATAATTAAGAAAACAATTTATCTAAGCAATACAGTTTTGTTCCATAGCATGTATTAATTGAATTAATTATGTTTTCATTATTGATATGAATTATTACTAATTGCTCTATCTATTATATTATACATTTGTATTGTGACCAAATTGATAATATTGTAAAATGATCAAACTGAATGGTCAATTTGTACTGATTAAGTTTGACTTAAATGAGACACCACCCCGACTGCGATGGTTTTTATTGCAATTAATAAATGTTGTGTTTAACTTGTTTATATATTGTGTTTTTATTTTACATTTTAAATCATTAATTCTGTGGTATTGTAATGATTATGGAATCAAAAGACCTTGGATAATTGTATGAATTATTGTCAAAAATAGGTTATAATAAATTGAACTGCCTACATAGATAATAATATTGTTATCATAAATCTTTTGAAAATAATATTGCTTGATATCGATCATTAAAACACATTATCGTTGTATACCCATGCAAGTAGATATTTTTTATGTCCTAAAGAAATAAATTACAACCAAAAAGAATTCTCAATCTATTAGGTAATAAAAAGTCCCAATTATAGTGAAGAGTAATTTAAATTAATATTTTATATACCCACCTATTGGTTGTGAATGTTAGTAGTGTTAAACGATTATTCGCGAATTAAAATGATTTAATAACTAATTATAATCAAACCAATTAACCGTAGTCTATATATCTAACCATCTGATAAGTACAGAGGTGTAATTAAATATTAGCGACTTATCGCTGAAATGTAGTAGTGAAGAACAGTCTTAACCTTGTGAGGACTTGTTGCACATGGTACTTAAATTATAAATCAATAATTACCTACATCGATAGATGTACCACTGTGGTGATGTTTTGGGCCTCTTTATTGGCTCCATCTGTATATACATAATACATGTATAATACATTCATGGACGACGAAGTAAATATATGTCCCACAAAATCAGTACAGTGAGTTCTACATTTTAGATATTAGGCCGGAATGTGACCGACATATTATTGTTACCGAGTTTCTAAAGATTTGCTGTAATTGTGTACGTGTTTAGCAGTACCTAAATAGTAAATACTATAGGTATGGGTTAATTTTCTCTTCGACTACGGAACGAAACCGACGCAACGTTTTCAAACTACTATTCAATGTTTTCGATTCCTTTTATTCAGTAGGTACTTGCCATATTCACCGGATTTTAGCTTTAACTGTATCATCGTTTTTTTTATCCATAGATATAATGTTAATAAATAAATTTGATTCAGGATATATATGAAAGCTCGAAGACTAGTGTTAAAAGTTTGTGCGGAGTAACAGTAGATTCTAACGTAAGAGTTGGTATACATCAGAGGTCGGCTCTAAGTCCTTATTTGTTCTCTGTGGTAATGGATGCATTTACGAAAGAGTTACAAAGCGATACCATGGTGTATGATGTTTGCTGATAATATAGTTTTGATAGGAGAAAATCTGGAAGAAGTTAATAATAGATTATATGAGTGGAGGTTAGCCCTCGAGGGAAAGGGATTGAGAATTAGTAAAAATCAAATAGAGTATATAGAATATATAGAATATGACTGGAGGAAGATATCAAGAAGTTGTGGGTATGAGGAGACCAATGACAATAGCGGTGATGTGATAGGTAAAGTCGAAAACTTTAAATACTTAGGATTATTTGCTCATTTGATATAGATTAAGGAAAATAGGATTAAGTGCGGTTGGATGAAATGGAGAGAAGCGTCAGACATTTTATATAATAAGAGAATTCCAAAGTGGCTAAAAGGTAAATTTTACAGATGTGTAATGAGACCAATTATGCTACATAGTTCAGAGTGTTGAGCGATTGACAGAAGTATGAGAATTCTTAGATAAATGAGTGGAATGACAAGAAAAGATAGAATAATGAATGAATATGCGAAAGGTAGTATTGGTGTCGCCGGTTGTCGTTTGCGCACCACTTGTTATTTTTGACCTTTTTTGTAAGACAGTTGCGCATCGTTTGATTTTTGGGTTATATATCGTTTGCGCATCGATCGTTTAAAAGGTCGTACATAATTTGCGCATCAATATTATTTAACAATAGAACTGAAAGTTTCCTAACTTTAATCACTTTTATTTCGAGATAAACAACTAAAGTGTACGGGTGACCTATCCATTTTTATCGCATAAGTGGAAAGATTGCTGAATAGTAAAACTCGTTAGACGCAGTCGAGACGTACGCGTGACACACGAGACGTAAACGGTTCGGTAATCGGTAAATTATTAATTTGGACTATATGTTATGTATATTTGTATTTTAACATTTCATTTTCAACATTTGAACTGTCTACGCCAAACATGTAGTTTTGCATTATATTATTTTTTATTCTTATGATATTCATATTATTTATTGTATTATGTTTCTTTATCTGATTATTATATATAATACCGTTATACGCGACTTTTAGTATATGTTTACTGTTATACGCGACTTTTATATGTTATCCCGTTATACGCGACTTAGATATCCGTTATACCGTTATACGCGTTGTCGATCAGCGTATAAAAGTCCGTGTGAACGATGACCACGAGACCAGTCCCTTAATTGCACTGTAGTGAGACCCGCCCGGGCTGACTCACGCAATGCACGTATACGGATAACCACAACATACAGTTTAAATATGAACTTTAAATGCTTATTGAACAATAACTTGTGCCTAAGTATATTAAATTATTCATTATCTATATAATATTATATGTGTGTATAATTATTTGTATACCCTTCTAACGATGCGCAAACAATAATCTGCCGCCGATGCGCAAACGATGTACGATATTTTCGTACAGGTAAACAGAAGATGCGCAAATGATATACGGCCATTGGTGTAGTATCGATTGTGGATAAGATAAGAGAAAACAGACTGAGATGGTTTGGGCATGTGACAAGGCGAGAAAAAACAAAAGTAGTATAGTAAGAGTGGTTATGAAAATTAAGTTTAAAGGGAAAAGAGGAAGAGGAAAAGGAAGACCAAAAAAGAGATGGTTGGATATGGTAGAGAATGATATGAAGGCTGTTAGTTTGTGCGTAAGGGATGTAGAAAATTGAGATGAGTGGAAGTTTAGGACAAGGATGGCCGACCCGGGGCATAGGCGGAGATTGGGGGGGGGATTGGGGGGCTTAGCCCCCTAAAAAGATCAAAATTATTAAATTTCGTAGTATAAAATATTAAAATGGGTACTTATTTTGCAACAATTGACATTTAAGCCCCCCCCTAAAATTCAATCAAATCTCCGCCTATGCCGACCCCTAATGGCCGAGAAAAAGGTGAATGAGAAGAAGAAGAGAAATAATACGACTAGTTTTGGTTTAGGCATAAGTATAACACGTGAATTTACCAAGGTTTTTAAATTATTTTATTAAAATCGAGAATATATTAAATATATTTTATTATTATTGTATTACATTAAAAATTAGGTAACTTATAGACTCGTTAATATTACTATATTGCTTGATTTAATTTAAGTGTAAGATTGAATTTTTATTTGAAAAATTAGTATATTTTTGGATAAGAGTTTTGAAAACATTGTACTAAAAGAGAATGGAAATTTTAATGTATTGGTTAAAATCAATTTGGCAATACTTTGGGATTATAAGTGGAAATAATTATTCTGAGGTATAAGTGTCAAGAGTTTATAATGAATAGAAATTAATGTAGGACAAATGTGAAAATCAAAAGTATTTTTGATGGAATTCAAATTTTTTCTAGTTAAAAATAATGTTTATATAGTAAGTATAGATTACTTGTTTTAATTCCTGCCCAAATAAATTACTTGCTTATAAATCGGTGGAATTCAGAATTTGTAATCGTCCATACTATTTTAGACTTTAATTTTTATAGGCACCTAATGACTTCGAAATTCCATTTCAAAAATATCATAAATCACAAATATAGAGTAGGTATATAATAACTCTATGTAAGGAAAACAATACTACTATTATGAAATTGAATTGGTCTAAGTATTTTACTGTTCTAAATTAAAATTGTTTAATTATGATTGACATTGATCCTTATAATAGTTTTTTAATTTAATTTATACTTTAAAAAATGAAATATAACATATTACAATGACATTTAATAAATATTGGAGTATGTATACATTTTTTAGAATGAAAAATAGAACATTGTGAGAATTTACAAAAAATAAAGGTTGAAACCAGTGGAATTTATATGCATTCAATACTATGTGAGAAGTTTTGAATCATTCAATAGTACCGAATACCTTTTGAACTCTAAAATGTTGTAAAATCTTTTTTTTCTTTGATTCTGTGTTCTAAATTTAAATTTGAAATTGCAATAAAAGTATGTTCAGCTGACGTCATTCATATTTTTAGTAGTTAAGTACAACTATAGAGCAACGAGTGTCGTATAATTTAAAATCAACTGCATAATCCAGCTTTGTACTTAAGTAGGTCACTGATTTATTTTCAAACAAATTATTACAAGGCAGTTACCATAATAGCTATAATAACATATAATAATGCTCAGATGTGTCGAAAATTCTTGAGAATTCTAACAACTTAATTTATTATCGTTTAAACATCAAGTACATTTAGACTTCGTATATATGTAGTACCATTGATTATAACTATAATATAGATAATTACATAAATTATAATTATTATTATATTCATTTAATAAACAATAAGTATTTTTTAACAATGTACAAATGTACCTTAGTGTATTATTTTATGTATTTCTATCTGTGGTATTTGTATCAATGGAGCTACACTATTTTTTCTTCGAATTCATATTTTCAAGAAATATTTCAGGAGAATAATTTTTAAGTTACAACAATCATACTTACATACCACTATTCACAGTAGTGAATTCACAGAATTCACACAATGTATACCTACTTTACCGTGACGAACTATATACATTATTTTTCAGTCAATATGTAGGTACCCAGTCTAAATAGATGACTGTTTTTCAAGTCACCTTTTAACATTGTAACGTTTTGATTTAGATAGTTCATTGATCATTCAGTATATATTATATTATATAGATTATATACTCTGAAAAAATACTAATTACATGAGTGATATTACTAAAATTTGAGGCAGCTTAAAATTACAATTGTTACCTTAATAGCATTAATTAAAAAAATAAACTGATCCAAATCTGTGAAATTGATTATGATTATGTGTGTATAAAAGCAGTGACACCGAAACTGAACGATTCAAGAGGGCATTTGCTCATAATCCGAATTGGGTCCCATACCAAAAAATTGACATACGAATTGTTCCCTATGTTATTATTAAGGTATTATATTATTACGTAGGTGGCACACATCCAAACTGGTTTTCGATAATAAAGACTATTGAATAAAATAAAATAAAATATAATAACTATATTTATTTATACACATAACATACTATTTGTTTTTTGCCTTGTTATCTTATTATCATCAGAAGAATTCAACGATTGATATACTAATTAATGAAAAGTTTGAAGAATTTTTTGATTACAAACCTAATAGAAAATTATATCGAAAAATATATGTGGGCTGAATATACAAGTAGTATAGAACGAACAATAGTTGTTCGTTCTATACTACAATTAGTTACTAATTTCTGTGAATTGTCTCAGACAGTTGCTTCTATTCCGTACATACTTGTATAAACACTTTTCAATTCATCGATGTTATAAAAGAAGTTTAAATTGAACATAAGTAAAATTGCGAAGTACAGACAAACTGCGCAGAATTTTAAATCTAAAAATAAAGAAATATTTATAAAAACAGAATTAGAAAAATATAAAAATAAGGATACCAATTAATTAAAAATGTTTGTTATAAAATTTTACCATAATAATAAAAAAAATTAAAATAAAATAAAATATGGATGAATTAAAAAAAAATAGATATTAGTAATAAAAAGAATATTGATAAACTAAAAATAAAAATGACATATTTTACGATAAAAGCCATAATTTTTAACCAAACCTGCATAATATGCAAATAGTATAAAGTCTGTATAAAATGGAAAGAAAATTGAAAATGCATTGACCCGTGAACTTGGGAACTAATTCGAATATAGGTACTCTTTGTAATAATTTGGCATTCAATTCGAATATATCCTATGTAACAACCCGAAAACCAATTCGAATACACCCAAAACGATGAGACGTAACTACCGACCCCCAACTGGATTTAGAGCCTAATAATAATATTTGCATTAAACGAAAAATATTTTTAGATAAAAAAACACGTATATTAATCTCACGGGCATCGTGTACCAAACGAGTTAATTACCAACCGTGTTTGTTCATAATTCACAATAACTAATGACTCGCTGATAACTGGAGACCGGACCAACTCACCCATCACTGAAATATTATAAGGTAGGAAAATTCAACCTTACTTGAATATAGGGTTCGACGCCAAACAAAATGTAATGGTTTTTATTAAAAGTTTAGGTACAACAAAAGGTGCTGAATTTTGTTTTATGGTCATTTTTTCCAATATACAGATTACAACTTTATTGTGACTTTTACCTTGCCAATGGAAATTATTTTAGATACACATATACGAGTTTAACCGTAAAGGCTAAATAATACATTGTACACCGGTATGCGGAAGAATAACAAAACGGGTCAAATAGAAACACTAGGAATCGTGTGTTTTGAATGTTTAATTCAACAGTTACGTGTAAATATTTATTAATACTTAGCTCTAAATTTGTTGTACAGCGGCGTAGATGATAACGATGCGGATATAAAGCGCATAAAACTTTCGATTGGTGATTCCCAAAAGAGGAAAATAGGAATACAAAACGATTTACATTGAAAACAGTCGTTGTTGCGGTTCGATGTCGGTTCAATCAGTGTACACGCGCAATTTTAAATCGAAAAAGTTATTAGTAATAACATATTACATCGCTATTTCAAACAGAAAAAACAAATGCATTTTAAAAACACCGGAAATCATTCGTTAAATAAAAGAAACGTGTTATCATAGGCGTGCGCAGACTTTGTTCACAGAGTATGCGGCTGATAAATGTGCCGCCCCACAGATATAAATGCTTCTAAAATAAATGTGCATGACATTGTATTATAAACTTATGGCTACTACTTTATATTAGAAAAAAAATAGATTTTTCATCTTTTTTTTGATTAAAAGTTTTTTTTTTTACAAACATGTTTATTTGAATGAAAATTTACATTATACATAATTGTTATAATTCAATCCTTCTCTTTCCTGGTATAAGGACTTTAAATTCTTCGATCACATCCTCTAGGTCAATTTCAGTAGCAATATGTTGTTCGATGAATATCAGTATTTATTAATGCATTTAGGCGTTTTTGGGTCATAACTGATCTCAACTTTGATTTAACAATAGTCAATTTTGAAAATGCTCTTTCACAAGAACAACTTGTAACAGGAATGGTAACAAACAATTTTAAAGATTTATTAAAATCTGAAAAAATTACTGAACGTCCACTATCAACTAACCAATCTAACCACTTTGAAATATTAATATTAGATGAACCGCATATAGATTCTATTTCCGGTATATTTATAAGTAGTTTAATTGTTGTATGAATATTTTTAAATTAAATGCTTTTGACAATATTTTAATGTCTGCATCATCTGTTTGAAGTTTTAACATTTTCCCCATAGATGTAGTTAAATTCAATGTTTCTTGTGAAAAACGTTCATCAATTCCTTGAATTATTTCATCTAACATTGGATAAAAAGTTATGCCTATGCGTGTTATCAATGGCGTGGTCCATTGTAATTTGTATACTGACGAGTTAGTGTATAAACGATGTATTGCATAATCATATCGTATAACGTACGGAATTACTGCCTTGCAGGGGGTCCTCAAAGGAGCGAATGGGATGGTTGCACCCCATGGCATTTTTTTTTTCTTTAAATTTTTGTTATTTATTGTTTATATCGCACTAGAAAAATGTACTAATGTGCATACATGAATGAAGTTCACCCCCTCCTATAGATGGGTCTAGAAATGCCATTGCTGCCTTGTACGAACGATGACAATAGTATATGTGCCGCATGCGACCGGGTAACTAATACCTAATGGTGTTTAATACGCGCATTAAACGTATTCATATTTTAACAGTACCTACAATATTCAACGCATGATAAGTACGCAACGTCATCGAATGAACACGAACGAGTGAACGAGCACTGATGGTAGATGCACAGCAGAGTGACCGCGCCGGTCTTTGCACCGAAGTGGGTCGCGTCACCCGTGGTGAACTGGGGTTCGCCTTGACCGAGCAGTTCCGAGGACTACACCGCGTGGGTCACGGTCCACGCCGTCATCTCGGCACTGGGTTAGTCCTGCAACGGACAGCAGTCTCGTCAACTTCCGGTCACCGGTTTGTGGTCTTCGTTGGCGCGGTGCTGGTCAGCTTCCATGCCAGGCCGAGACAACCCTTTCAGCAAACACGTGGTCCGGCTTGTGCGATTCATCGTCTTACCACTCGATGCCACTACGTTGGCGCTCTAGCGCGTGCTCAAAATCAAACCTTTGTGCGACCGTACTCCGTCGTTAGTGGACAACTTCGTCATCGGTGTCCATGGTGGAGCGAACGTTACAGGAACGTGTTTAAACTTTCTTTTTTATTACCATAAGCATAATTTTTTTTTTCATTTATTTCTTTGTAGGAATGAGTCAAAGAGGAGTTGGGGTCGTAGGTGCTCATGCAAAGTAGTTTCTGCCAATACAAAAATTAATATGACGGCCGCGTACAAATCATTGCCAAGAACCGTTAAAGCAGTAGCAGAATTCACGGTGATTTCGAAAACGACAGTGAAATTGTATGGTCAGGGTAACAATTTGTTGGGTAGGTAATGCGGAAAATGACCGATTTGATTCATAGTGCTATTGAACTTTTATTCTGTGTAAGTATATTATAGGTACGTTACGACTAGGAAGTTTAAATATTACGCCTCTGCTATTCTCTACATCACATATCGAAAAACATTTTCGCACTCGACTATTGATAATAAATCTATTGTACGCACAGGGACGATTGTTCTATAAACAAATGTTTTTGTGGCTACTATTGCATCCACGTAAACTTAACATATCTTACATACCTACAGTGAATCTTATTTTCGTGTTTATACCACATAATCGATGGTCTTTCACACCTCTAGCACTTCAACCATATTCGCTCACCATATCCGAATATTCCCTCCACTCCTACAAATATATGTAGCTCATGCTTAACACCCTATACTTACACTCAATTACTTAAATAACTCGTCCATGTATTCTCACCTCACACTTCTAAGTTTATTAAAATAAGCTCCTGGGCACTTACAAGAAATTGGATAAAAGTCAACACAATTAATTATAATTATTATAAACTTTAAAATAATAAATTTAAAAAATAAGAAATAGGCTATCTCCCACATCGTTAACCGAAATAAAAATAATGTGTCTGTAACGTAAGTAGATACGTGTTAGACACTCGTAGTTCTCTTAAATCTGGATCGGCATTTCGATTACAGCCGTTTATGATTTCAAACAAAATAAATACAATATTCTAATATTCAAGTATATTTTAAGAATTAAAAACAAATAAAATATAGTTCAATTTTATTGAAAATGTAAGATATTTGTGATCTAAAAACACGTTAAGAGAAGTTTTACAATTATGAGGAGAATACATATTATTCTTGAATATTAGTGTGTAAGTACTAGGAATTTAGTTATTTATCAATTAATAGTATCGAGACTGCACGTTGTCAGTTAAAAGCCGTTAAAATTTATTTGTATGATAAAATAATATCGTTAATAAAATAAATAATAATATATGTACTCAATTTAGGTCGTGGTTAATTTTGAACACTAAATAGGTATCGATATTGTTTCATATTGTACTGTGTCCAAATAACATTTTTCTTATATTTTAAATTTAAAAATAATATCTTAATATAATTTTTGCGTCACACCATAAGAAAATTTGCTTTTCGTTTCGACCTTTTAAATTTGCTGCCCTTTAATATTTACCGCTCTAGGCTATAGCCTAAACAGCCTAAGCAGTAATACGACCCTGAATCTATACTAAAAATAGTCATAACGAGAAAATACCCAGAGTCTTATGATAAAGAGGCTCATACACGATCAGTTTAACTATGCTATTTATCACGTGTGATTCCATGTCTGAGCTATAAACTAAGGAAACTGAAAAAAAGACAAGTCTTAGATCGATGGGACCAGAGAATGCTATAATAACTGCTAAATACTTTAGATAGCAAATCTTTCTGATGAATTGCAGTTATATGAATAAATCAAAGTATTACTACTTATTTTGTTTGGTTATGTTCGGGGCTCGGGACTTATAGCACTTAAAATCATTAAAATAAGCGCTTAAAAAAACACTTAAAAACATTATTACAGGCACTCAAATAAGTATTTAAAAAATTTAAATTTAGACAAAAATATTTAATTAAAGAAAAAAATGATCTAAAATAGGAAAAATAAGCAAAATGTTGTTAATTTTTTTTTTACAAGAATACGATAAAGTACTAGGTAATTTGAAACTGTGTTGAATATAAAATTAAAGATTACAAAAAATATTAAAACAAAAATGTAGTCCTTATTATAATTTTTTAATTAAAAAACCAAAAAAATCAATAAATAAATCTTTATATTATAAAAAAAATTTAACTTTGACTTTCGAGACATTTTGTCTTATTGTTTATGGACTTTCCAAGGTATTTTGTGAAAAATACAATTTTGACCGTATTTATAAATAGTTAAAAAATCTGTGGGTTGTTAGTGGCTATGTCATCATTTATAATTAAGCAGAGATATGCAAAAAAAGCAAAAATAATCATAAAAACAGGAAATAATCATTTTTTTTTTAAAAATCGTCGAAAAAAGCAAAAAAAAAGCATTTTAAAATTTCATAAATTAATGTGTTTTAACATGATATATACATCTATAACTCTCTGCTATATTTTACGTCAAAAAATAAATATAAGCAAATGCTATAAGTCCTGAGCCCTGGTTATGTTAATATTTGCGTTATAATTTATATAGTAGCCAGTAGTTATGTAAAATGTCATGGCTACTATTATATTAATTTATATTTATTTATACCGTTAACAACGAAGAAACAAATCCTTTTATAAAGTATTTTGTGCTAAAAGTATTCATAACCTGTCAATATTTTGTTGAGAGTATTTTCTGGTCTTACTATCATTATAATTTTAGTTCAAGCATTCCGTTTGAACAACACTGTTCAATATGCTGTTCAATCATACATAGTAATATACTTAACAGTAATCAACATATTGGTATTTATAAATATGATTTAAGTTCATCGTAGGCGGATATTGGTAAATCAATTCACCCTTCCCCCATTTCTTAAATTGAAACACACTCCGTCTAAGAATTTGTACGAAAGTACAAAAGTACTTTTGGAATTTTATGAAATTCAAATCTCTTACACCGCTAAAGCTCCGAAAGTATATGTGACAAATATCCGCCCATGGGGCATGAAGTATGTATAGGATTGGAACAGGGTTGAAAGTAATATAAGTTAAAAGTATTTTAAACTAACGGTGTTCGTTAAACGACCCCCGCCTCTTGCAACTAATCCGATCACGAGGCGTAACGCAACACGACTGTAGGTATTCGAGCTTATTAGTTATTATAAATCTTTTTATCATAATTCATTAATTATCTCAATATTGTTATTTGAAATTTTGGTTATCAACCTTTTATTATAATTAATATTTCAAATTTAGACATAGCTTTATCCATCGCACTCGACTAGCATATAAAAGAGCACCAACATTCGACGTCAACAACGGCAACATTCCTCATCTTTTCAACATTGGAGTAAGACCTACCCAAGGTGACTCTCCCTCCCGAATCTATCGAATGGTATTTACATCGGTCAATAGTGAAATAGTCAGAGTATTTCGGCATTGTATATGTATACGTCACAGTTAATGAAATATTGAATTATATCCATGCAAGTGATCCCAAATCAAATGAATTCCTAAATTCAGATTTGTCAGTTAAAGTAGGTAATATGTATCAACTATATACAACTAATGACTTTATAGAAGTATTGAATAACCAGTGTCTGATTGGAAAATATTTGTTTTTGGATAATTTTACATCATCCAACTTACATCAACAAATAAGCAACTATTGTGAGACTTTTGGCAATGTAAAAAAAGTAATTGAATTGGCCATGGTGGTTCCGTTTCTTCAGCTAGTGCAGAATGCAGTTTTTCCATCATGCACCATGTTAAGACTTATAAAAGATCAACTATAAAGAGTTCACGATTAAGTAGTTTTACACTTTTATCAATTGATTTAGAAAACTCGGATAAATTATTAAAGGATCCAACTGCTGTCCTTGAAATGTTTGCAAACATG
Source organism: Sipha maydis (assembly GCA_034509805.1). Lineage (NCBI taxonomy): Eukaryota > Metazoa > Arthropoda > Insecta > Hemiptera > Aphididae > Sipha > Sipha maydis. The sequence continues at coordinate 93,553 of JASXSY010001858.1, read as the reverse complement.
AAAAATAGGAGAATACCATTTCAAATTTAGCTTACTAATTTTTTTTAAATTAGTCTGAATAGTCTGAACTCTTTAGACATTTAAATTTAAATATAAATTTTTAACCTATTATAATTAATATGAAGATTTTAAGCTATACACTATAATGTACCTACTGCTAATATTTAAGGTGTTAGTGGAAAACCCATAGTCTAGAGGAAGCTGTAAGGAAAAAAATTTTATTAAAAAAAAATTGTGGGGAAGAGTGAGGAAATGAGGAATATTATTCGCAGTTAAAACCTAATACATAAATCTACTGTTGCCTATACGAAAATGTAGTCCTAGAACCGCGTTTGGTTAACCATCATGTTTTGGGTATGGTTTGACGTTTGGAAACAAACGTATAAAAACAAATACACTTTTTCGTACTATGAAAAGCTTATTTATGTATTAATACCTGTATTTTAGCGTCGTGTAAAAGTGTAATGAATATATAAGTTTGAAGATTTTATAACATTCATAATAATTATGTACAAAATGAAACTATATACTAGTAATAAGATACATAGCATAGTATCAACTATCAGCTATATATATTATGATTAATAAAGTCCATGCATATATTGTTTAACAAGTTTGCCGGTTAACTATCACACCGTTTGAGCACACATCTTCATGCCCACGACTGACTAGTTTCTTACAGAGTGTAGATTCGAAGTTTGCGAATGCGTTGTTTTGATCCTTGAGGTTGTATTTCTACGGAAAAAAGCAATAAATTGTAAATAAATAAAATTTGTCTGTGTTATTAAATATAAAAATTTTAAAAATAATAACGTACATCATCAAACACAATTGTTGGTACGAACAGTGGTCCAGGTGTCATATTTTTAGTTTCTATTTCTGCCTTCAACATCATCTGATACCCCTCTTCAGATGTGTAACATGCTTCAACTTGTTCTACATTCACGCCACTTTCTTCGACACACTAGAATGTGGGTAAAATTTTTATTTTTCATGGGGTAACTATAATTCTTTTAATTAAATTATAATTTATAAAACATATAATGGCAGTTTCTCCTTTTATTTAAATATGATTATTCCATTTGAGATTAAACACTATTTCGGATGATTATAAAATACCTTTATCCACCAAAATATGTTTAATTCGAATAGGTATCTAGTTATTGGGTTATTGGTTATTAGGTAAACTCTACTGTTAAGTATGTTACTCGTTGTTGTTAATTCTATATTCAAAATAATTTAGTATCAGTTTTCTTCAGTTCCTTTGAGTTACCGTTTTCTCAATGTGCCCTGGGTATTCTGGATCATACATAGCGCAGTTTACGTAGTCAACTTGAGCTTTAGAATTGTTAATACGTTTTAACACACAATTATGTATTGTGTTACCACGGCATTCTTTGGGTCCATGTTGGCACACAAATCCTTTGTCTGAACTCTGTAATTTAAAAATTATCACATTACCAAATATAAATCTAATTGTGTACACTTAAAATATTCTCAATATATTTATGTTTTAAATTGTAATCAAATGTAAAATGTTTAATTAAATTAAGGAAGGTCAGCAATTGAAAAATGTCTACATAAAATATTTTTGAGACTGGTGTGAACGAAAATTATTAAGGTGTACAAATAAATTAGTGTACATTAATTCACTGTAAATTGATATTTTATTTATAATAAATATGTAAAAAAAATAAATATTGTTGTTTGACTATAAAAGAATTAATACTCAAGAGGCAAATACATCTAATTAACCGAATGAAAAAAAAAAAAAACAAAATTAGTATTTAAAAAAAAATGATGTGAAATGTGTATTAATATATAAAATAATATCATATAAAAAAAAATTATATCCGACACGTGCTGACATAGGCCATATAATTCCGGCTTCTCACGATTTGGTCAATGCACGTGTTTACGACTGACACGTGACAAGCCATCCATGTTTTTATCAGTGTCGATTAGAGATCGTGGTTGTGATGCCACATCATAAAACAGTATCAGGAGTCTCTAACATTTTTTTTTATGGTAGGCCAAATCTGAGGTAGGCTTTGGTATCGTAGGCCAGTTTTTTTTAAAATAATAGAAAGATAATAAAATTAAAGAATAGATAAGAAAAGATATGATTTATTCAGATTTTAGAAAAATGTAAATTTATTTTTTGTTTATAATAACGGATATTTGTTTATCCATATTAGTAATTTAATAAGTCATTTCATAGTTTCGAAATATTTTAATGAACTTAAAACTATGTCAGTATACTACCAGTATTGAATGTTATATTAAAAATATCGTTATATTTGCTTATTATGTTCTCGATACGCTTTCTTAATTTTCAATATGAAAAACATCGAAATCAAAAATATTCACGGAAATTATAAAATATTTAATTCTTATTGAAATATATTTTTTATTACTAGATATAACTGCACTTAGTCATATAGATATATATATATAATATGACATAACAAGCGTATAATATACCTAATTGTAATAATTACTTTTCGAGGCTTTATATTTCCTATGTAGATTTAATAACTATTAGTAAAACAAAAGAAATTTTTCTTATTTTTTGTCATTGAAAATGAAGGTCGTATGACTTTAAACTATGTATACTTATTTGTTTAAAATTAAAGGGCAATAGTTCCATGATAACTATACAAAAAATTGAAAATGTGATTATTCAAAATTTTAGTAAAACCAGTAATTTTATACGTAGATATGTGAAATGAGCGCAACTTAAAAATAAAACTGACAGTTCTAAAAGAAAATGCCTCCGATGAATTTTCGAACCTAAGATAATATTTAAATAGTCGAATATGAAATAAGATCAAATAATGAAATTAAAAAAAAAAATTGCGGGAAGACATTATACAAACATTCAAAGGAAGAAAATAAAGCTGACTGGTACACGTATGGACATCGAATGGCAAAATGGTAAATCAATTGAAATAGAAACCAAAGAATAGGAGACCATTGGGCAGGCTGGAGAAAATATGGATAGACAAACCCGATTAAAGGTACTAGGGGTTGATAATCTGGAGGAATTGGCAAATGATAGAGAGGAATGGAGGCTGTGTGATGCAGTGATGGAACTTAATGACTTGTAAAAGTTGAAGAAGTAAAATTTACTTGTGGATTTAATCTACATTGTTATACAAATCTACACGTGGATTTATCTAAGTGTAAACGGTATTTTTACTTCTAGAAATTCACAACATTTTATATGTATATCATATAAAAATAATTGTACTTTAGTACAACTCAAAGCCAACATTGATAACATCGATAACATCATTTTCGCAGTAAATATGAGGTTGAATAAAATGTATTTATGTACCTTTAGACATATATAATTTGTTTTAAAGATGCAAATATGCATAAAGTGAAATTAATCCGTATATTAAGTAATGTTTGAACGGTTATTAATTTTATCAAAAATAACTGTATATACATGTATTATACTTCATAACAGCTAATGAATAAAGAGTGCATAGGCTCAGAATAAGGCAAGCGCATAAAGTTTAACCACAGAATATATGAAATCAGAACGGTCACTTGTAGATGTGAACAAGATTCAGTCACCATATTTATGGAGTCCTAGTTTCTTATAACTTAAAAAGTGATAAAACTTATTCTATAGTAATTGTATTGAAAAAATTGAAGATGCTTCATTGTTTTTATGTTTAATATTTATTAAACTATAGAATTTATGAAATATATACACTGTTAGGACTCCATAACAATGGCTGAATGATTTTTGAACTTTACTATGTTGCCTATGTAAAATCTTATTAGTAACCATTCTGATTTCATACATTCTGTGGTTTAACCTTCAAGTACTGTAAGATTTACAAATGTGCAACATGTCATCCGTCAAAAAAGAAGACGTTAAATATGGTTTATTTGATTTTATATTGAAATTAAAATATATTTATACGTTTAAAAATATTAATGTTCATCTGAAGAACTATGACCAACTTGCATAATTATAGTAAACAACTTAACAGTAAATAAAACTATGTTTCCTAACGTAATAGTAAAATAAATTGTTTTGTTATATATATTATTATCTTAGTGTTTAATAGTTTTATTTATGTTAAACTATTATTTGTTATTGTTTTTCTTCCCAATCAGATTAACGTTTCCAAACCCATGGATCTTAGTTACTATATGATATAAAATACTATATTATATACGAAATGATTAGTAATAAGTCACGATAAAAGTTCCGAGTCTGTCTATTCAACAATATGAAAGATAGATGATTACTGCGTTATTTATTTTTAAGATGATTGCATAATTAAAAAATTATTTTCTATTTATATCTGATATCCATACACTGCTGAATCATGATAAAAACTCCGAGTTAATCAATTCAACAATATGAAAAATATATGACTACTTTATTATTTATTTATAAGATGATTACATGACATAAAAATTATTTTCTCTATGTATAAGTATATCTGATATCCTTATATATGAATCACGATTTTATTAACTTTGTATATACCTGACGATGACATTTTTTTCGATGTACTTTATAAATGTAACAATACTCCAGGCTAAGCATTTATTTGTATATTAATTTACGAGTGTCAACTATTTACTAATTTTTAAATTAAATTATTTTTTTTATTATTTTATTATTTAAAAATAATATATGATCAAAAATATAATTTGACATTTTACTAAAAAGGCCTTTTAAATTTCGTTAATTTTGTTTTTTAGATAATGAAAATTTTTTTTTTTTTTAAGATTAAACTTTGTTAATATTGAAGCAACCTAATTCATAAAATATATGTGTTGTGCAAGTAGTTCGAGAACTGTAGTAGAATAATTTTGGTTCATAAAATACTATTCATAAAATACCATCGTTGGTTTTGTGAAAATTAACATTTAAATTTCAAAGTTCATCATTGTACGTAAAATATGTATAGTATAATATACTTACGTAAGCTTTACCAAACGGCACTAAATTCAAATCCAAGTATTGTTGTACTTTACAGTAGTGCGGATGTAGTTGTGTCATGATAAAATCCCTGCTGTCTGGACAATGAGATTCGTAGTAAACCGAAACTTTCAACTAAAAATTAAAAAATAAATACCAAAAATGTAATCGTCTATAAAACTATGTATGTGTATGCGACAAAAATGAAATTTTAAGTAATATGACAAAACGACGACGGTAAGACCCTGTAATATTTAATATATCTCCGTAAAAATAATGACAGCGATCAACAATAGTAATAAAATTGTAAAATTGCTTAAATCATGGTGTTGATGCGAAATCGATGAGGGAAAAGAATTCCTAATTAAATTGACTTACCGGTTCAATCCCGTCGGCTGAAATAGTCGTGAAAGCCATGATAACGGTGGCTACAAACAACACGGACATCATGGTGGTTTTTTTTAAATTTTTTTTAATTTTTGCTTTCAATCCGTACAGCTGCAGCGAACGCAATGATATTGTTCTGTCGTTGCTGTATCAACGGATGGACGTACTGGACTGCTGTTGTCCCGCGTAGCGCGTTATGATTTTCGCTCTTCATCGAGTCCAACGCATAAAACGAAACCAGTTTCTTGCCGAACACGATTATAATAAATATATTATATGCATGACCCTATGTACGTAGACTAACGCGATTCTCTTGCATAATGGCCGTATCGTATTGCGCGATGACCCCCACGAAACGATAGTACATAATATTAGGTCATGTATTCCGCTCCTACGTAGGTATATGTCGAGTAAATAATATATACATATGTATAATGTTTACAAAGACCAATTGGTTTTATTAACAAACAAAACAACATCGTGACCTCGTTAGAAGATTGGACTAAGTATAAGATTTTAAACCTCTTTACCGAATCAGATTACCACGAGGATTTACTGTACAATCGCGATATTATTAAAATACTCGTATGTTTTAACGAACACTTAAATAGGTAGGTATGGTATCGGAATGAAGATGTAATTTATTTGTCTGTTTATGAATTTATAATCATTAGTCAGGTAAACGAAACTCGCAGAACAAATCATCGTGTTAGTTGTTACAGATGATAGTGTGCTAGAGGTATAGTATGTAAATCGAGAAACACCAATCTGTAAATATTTCAAACGGTTATGTACGCAGTAATATGTAATAAAATAATAATAAAAAAAAAAAAGATTAAAATTAAAAATTAGTTATTATTTAATAAAGGCTTAGCTTTGAGTATTGTTGTATTTGTAAAGTATGACCGGTTTCGAATTAAAAATTCGTCATCAGATATGTATAAAGTCAATAAAATCGCGATGGCAATGAACTCTTAGTTCGAAACCGGTCATAATTGACAAATAAAATTAATTTAGACTAGACATTTACTTATTTATATATATATATATATAAACTATTTGTTTGTTTATTTACATATTCAATAATATGTATTGTAAATGAAAATAATGTACCTGCACACGGTTTTCAGCATTGACAACGAGTTATTATAATATATGACATGTAAGTATGTAAGTAGGTATGTATGTAGGTACAGGTAGATAGGCAGTTAGCTGTTTCTAGCTAGAGATACAATAACGAGACACGCGACACCGTTGATTTAACCATGACCGACAACGAAGCAATTTCAACGAAACATTATTGTAACTCATGTGCGGATGATTTTAAGAAGTTGTGCGGACACCGTGCGTTTGCTATTGTATACTATGTATCTGATGAAATATAAAACACTCCGATTCGAGTGATATTATTATGGTAATGTACAGCCGTTAAGTTTACAGTTCACTCGTCTGGAGTGCATACAAACAATGTTCTATTATTATAATATTGAATATATGTTTCAAACAACGGACGGAATAATATATAGTTTATTTTTTTAAGTATTTCCAATAACTTAATTTGACATTTATTTAAAAATATTTAAAGGCCGTATTCATAAAAAGAAAAAGAAAAAATGTAATAAGAATTAATTAATTTAAGACAACCAATAAAACTTATCAAATTATATAACTGATAAAAGTTTCAAATAGTATAACATAATATGCCACAGGGTATAGATAGTAAGAATTAATAACAACCGCTTTCGTTTAAAAGTAAATTTATTTTGCATTCAATAAATGAAAAGGCAATATTTTTGATTGTTAGACGCTGTACCTAAGATCCAACTATGTTTCGTAATTTACATTAAAAAATTTTAAAAATAAATCATAAAATGTGAAAAAAACCTTTTTTAATCCACAGTGTTTATGTATTACAAGATATATGTTTAATGTTTATTGATCAGAAAAAAACAGTTTGAACATGCTTAAAATATTAATAATGTAACATATAAAATAAGTAACACATAAATACTGAAATAATACTTAACAATTTAACCATGTACAATTTTACAAGAAGTATTATAGGTAATTGGCCGAATTCACCACTGAGGAATAACTTTGTATTGGTGAAATTGGAGTCTAATAATAATTTAATTATTTATTATTAAAACAATCTTAAAAGAATATGAGGAAGGAAATAATATAAGTTTGTATATAAAATATAAAGAATTTCTGTAAAATAGTTGTTTAATGTTAAAAACTTTGAATTCTTTAAAGATATGTTCAGATGAGTACTTTTTTGGCCTATTTAAAATTATTTTAATAATGATTTTTTGTGCTGTTTGTATTTTGTTGTATGCTACCATTTCTAGTCCAACCCAAGCTATAATGCCATATTGTAAAATTGATTGAGTCATTGCGAAATATACCATACGTAGCACTGGTTGGTCTAGTACTTTTTTCGCATTTATATGAAAATAACTTAGTTTTCTCATTTTAATTATTAAGTTTTGTATTTGAGTATCCCATTTCATATGTTGATCAAGTATGATACCTAGGTATTTAATATTGTCCGTTTTATTTAATTATTACGCACGAATCAGTTATAGATTTATAGCTTAGCTTATAGATCTTAATTTCGAAAATAGTTGAGTTCTTATATCTTGTGAGAAGTTTATAAATTTAATTTTGTTAAAGTTTAGCCTTATATTATGTTTGAATGAATAGGATGATAGTTTATTTAATTACCTTTTACACATTGTTATTTAACTCGATTTTTAATCCGTTCGTCGTTGTATATCGTACATCATTATTAAACAGAATAGAATCTCGAATAATTGATGTTCGATTTTCACACGGAATTTTTCTCTGACTTATCGAAGTACTACCGGAATAATATTATGTACTTTATCTTGCGATTTAATATTTATATTCAGACATAATAACAGTTTCAAGTAAAATGTAATTTGGGCAGCATTTGATATATTTACATTTTAAGTTGTTTATTCAAACGGCTGAGACACGATTGAGCAAAATTGACATCATATCAAAAGAAATTAAAATACAAAAGAAAACCTACACGACTGAATATAAAAAACTCTGCAGAGTTTTGTTACATGCAACGTTGTAATTTTAAATTTTGAACTGTATTATATAAAATGAATTTATATTTATATAAATTTACGAGGGCCAATTCTTTGCTTTTTTCTAATAAAATAATAGTTATACTGTCTAGATCCGTATTAAAAAAAAAAAAAAAAAAAAAAAAATAGAAATTTACGAATTTATATGAAATGCACTTTGAGACACGACTATAGCTGATCGAACATTGAAATTATTTCTATGATAATTTTGGAATTGTATCTTAATTATTTTTTATTTTACCCCAATGCTAAATGTTTAAACATTGTTGATAAAGCTGGGTTCGGCTCACGGCTCGCGTCTAATATCATAATAATAAGTGTAGTATTAATTGTAAATAATAAATTACAAAATATTAGTAACGTGAATATGGCAACATCGCATACAATATTCTAAGCTCAATCGTGCTTTTCCCATTCAAATATGTATGATACATTAGTGTTGATTTGTAGATGTTGATGCGACAGGTGGAATAAATAACGACAGCAGATATTTTGTATAAACGTTAGGGAATTGCTTAACTTTGAATAATGTTCTTATTTACATAAACGCTCGTATTACCTATACACGTTATTTACATGTATACACATTTTAAGCTGGTCAAACGAAAAACGTAAAATATAATCGTTGCGTTTAAATCAAAACTCTATACGTACTGCATACCATAATTCGCTCTATAGATATACCAAATCGATTTGAGTAATATGCACTAACAATATAAGAAACGAATCAACTGGTTTCGCATACAGGTTTTCTGCAAAATATTCGCTATACTTACAAACAAACCATTATGGATATATATTATTATTATATTTTAGTTATTATCATGGATAAAATATCTCTGTATAACCTCTACGTAACATAATCGTATGCTACTTAATGAATTAAACTTTATTATATTACAATTTTATAAATCATTTTCTATAACAATTTTAAAATATGAATAGCATTATTTTATATGCATAAATAAAATATAATTCCAAACGGAACTCTGGAATGTTGCGGGAGAAATCAAGAGTAATGAACATAGTTACTATTGAAACTTATCAATTATATTTATTCAGAACGACAGATTATGTCTACAAAAATATGTAAAAGATAAGCTGAACTAATTGGAACTGTAGTAAAAATATTTTAGAAAGGGTTGTGAGTAGAAGATCGCCATGAAAAAAATATAAAGAAAAAGTAAAATTAATATGGATATGACATATTTTCAGACGCGGTGGGTTGCTTGGACAAAACTTGGATGAAATATTCGATGGAAAAAACCATAAATACTAAATACAACATTAATATAATATTAAGAAATATTGATGATATTTTTCCAGCACTTTAATGCGTAGCCGGACTCTGCTAAAAAGTTCTCATATACGTATCGACAAGTACCGGATAAAATCCGAAGGTAATACGTTGATACTGTGGATGGTAAAATTACTACATAAGTAGAGGATCGGTGAATTTTAAAAATGTTTTTTCGTTTAATATACAAAAATAAAATATAGTGTTTAATAATAAAAACATTAAATTACATTTCTAAAATAAATAACAAATATATATAATATATATTATATATAGTATTCGAAAAAATTATTATTGTTCTCTCGAATGACACGGCAAAGTGAACGAAAAAGAAACAATCGTGATGATACATAATCTCCTATTATCCTTATATCGTTTGAACTCTAATGTCATCGACCTAATGTTGCGTGTCCAGCTTGATTTACTGTGGCCGCGTTGGCGACTGTTAGTAACTGTCCTTCGAAAGCGTTAGATCTCGTTTTAGATGGCTCTCGGGCAGCGTAAGACGTATGATTTTCGTTGACGTGATGGGTTTCGAAGCTTTCGAGGGTTCCGGTGAGAGAAATCCGTAAGGAGGTTGAAAATTCTGCAAAGAAGAGATCGATCAAAATCGTACACTGATAAAATAATATTACACACAAAATACATACAATTTCTTATTTTTTACAACCGTATATTGGTTGGACGGATACTCGAATTTTCAGTGGAATCGAAAGAAAACGGATTTCGGAGTTTTGAATAGACATTTTTAGATCTTTGGAATTATACACGAAATATCTACCGTTCAAGGGTGTACCGGTTGGTCTTTCGGAGGGACGAGAGATATTTTTGCGAGGTATAAACCGTGGTATTCATATCACGTATCTTTGATTGCATTGTGTATACATTTTTGTATTGAATATGTTATTGCAGGTATCAACGCAGTAACAGGATTAATTCACGCCAGAAGTTAGGTATACATAAGCATTCAACCGTACAACACAATCGTAGGTACCTATTACGCGTTTCATACTCTGCTGGCCCTTACGCATTTGTGTTATGTTACGTACGAATTATACCATTTATAACCATTTATAATTCCAATTAATCGATCTGCTTTCTAATAATTAGTATGTGGAAAATCGAAAAATCACAGATGCTGTTTACGTATTACGTAATGTGTGTTACGCTCGCATATTAATTTATACTCATACGAATTCGTGTGCTCACGTACAGAAAAAATTAATCATCGATAGCAGTACTATAGCCGATATGCGACCGACCAAACGTTCAGCTACGTCATAATACGAACATCATACTATCTAATGGTTCGTTATAAAATGAAGGTCCGTCATAAGGACGACGTCACTTGGTTGCAAGAAATTGAATTACGTAAGCTAAAAGAGTACGGATTTTAATACAAGCATAATTAAAATAATTAAAACCATATGGTTTAATAATAATTGAAAAAATCCAAATATTAATTATAGTTACTATAACAAAAAATAATTTACATTTTAGGTATTATTAACGCTGACATTTTGATAACGTCGGCTCATGATGAGCCACGATTCGTGTATGAACTCGACCACGACAACTTAATTGTTTACAATCATTACACTTCTATATCAATTTATAATTTCCGGATTTTCCATTTTTATGGCTTAAAACGTATTTCAATGGCATTATAAAAAATATTTGCCATTGAAATACAATTTAAGTCACGAAATGAAAAATCCGGAAATTATAAATTGATATATAAGTGTAAAATAAAAATGCTTATAGAATAAAATAAAATATAATATTCAAAACGAAGAGCCAAACTGCAAACTATAGGGATATAAATTCGGTGATGGATAAACGATTTATTTTTTGCGAATGCATCAATTGCGAATGAACGTACATTTTTCCATAGTTAAATGAACAAGTGCGTGCACGGTGGTCTGATAAACAATCTCGGTGGCGTTATAAATTATATTGATGTAATTAGATAAGTTTTTGGTCGAGTAGATATTATTTTTGCGACGATCTGCATTATATTACAGAATTGCATGCGTTTTTATTATTTTCACAATCAAATGACGTCGATCCATGACGGGCGCACATTTTACCGCGAAAATGCGACACCGTATCAAAAATCAAAACGCGTTCCAAGAGCAATAAGTGCTTATTAATTCAAAGTGTTCATATATCGCCTGTATCGTACAATTTTTTATCCGACTCGGATTTTTTGTCCTACACCCAGTTCCGGTTAAATTTCACGCTCGGGGCTAATGAAAATGTAACACTCTTACGTAGGTGGAAGTATAGTATATGTTTATGAATTTTCTTATTTGTTCATAAACTTCAGAACGCCATTATATCAACAGCATCAGGGACAAGTATACTCACATAATTCTCCCCATTAGATCCTGCACTGCCTTAACCGTATTTAATATCCATGAACCTTCAGAAAATATCGCAGTCATGCTGTCGAATAGTGAAACGCGGAAAAAACAACTGTACAAAATAAAAAACACGAATTAATACGTGCATATATGTACTTATAAATGCTACGAAAAACCGAAAATCCAAGGTATGCAGCCGAATAATCTGAACACAAAACCGTGTTTCTCAAAAGATCCGTTTCAAAAACAATCTACCGATTTGCTTCACAATTGTTCTAATAGGGACGCGGGATATTGTAATTGGCAAAATGTACATATACGTAATGTTTTACAACCCATATACTTTACTACTTGCCCTACGCCGGACGTACAGCGAGAATTTACTCTAGTCCCTTAAGTCGTACAAGGTGTTGGAATTAGTGATGGGAATAATCGAATGATCTTAATAATCCAATGATCAGTAATCGAAAAAAAAATAATCGAATGGTTTTTTCTTAACTCACTACCTGTAAACTGACTAGTGAGTATTTTATTAATAGTCATTAGTATAGTGTAACATATATGAATAATATAATAGAATTAAGTGACACTCAGTTGAAGTAGCATCAACTATTTTTTTACAATCATTCGAATATATAATCAATGAATTATCTATATCATGTATCTAACTAAAGAATAAAAATATAAAAAAGAACAAATGTTAATTATAAATATTAAATTATAAAATATAATACCATAAATATAAAATAGTTCATACAAATATATGTAGAGCTAAGTATTTTCTTTTAGAAATAACATAAAAATAAATTTCATGAATTATATACACTAAATTAAAATATTTGTGTTTCCGCGACTTCTGTTCCATCAGAACGCGAGTTTTTTAACCGATAACTATAAAGTAGTCACTAGTCAGTAGTATACATGTAGTAAGATTAAAAAAAAAAACCATTCGATTATTTTATTGTTCAATTGAAAAATGCATTAGTTTATAAAATATATAGATTATTAATCATTAAATTATTCCCATCACTACTTATTATACTGTCCAGTAGTTATTACGAGTAGTATACGACATACGAGTAAGAAAAGTATAAGTCAGATAAATAACGCATTATTTTTACCATGACATATTTATTTTGTCATGGTTGTCCCTACTCATTTTTATCATATGAATGTTTTATTTGAATGATTTTACTCAAATGATTCATCCGATTATTTTATTATTCGAATTATTTTTAAAATAATCAAATTGATTCAATTATTCCCATCACTAGTTGGAAACTTGTGTATATTTATAGAAAAAATTTAATTAAATCCAATAAAAAATTAACTACTCCGATGTATGTATGTATGTAATAAAAAATAAACAGGACTTTCATCATAGGCGCAGACGTTGAAATTTGTAGTTAATCATCGTGCGCCACCCTTAATCCATATTATACTCTACTGTGTTTCTACCGTTGTGCTCATCCGTTTTGAGAACCATATAACTCGTGCCATGCAGTCATCATGGTGATCAAAAAAATATTTATTCAAAAAATATTTCCATGACCGTCTGTCTTGGTCACCGAACAGCCAACTGTCTTCAACTGATTAGATTTTTCGATTCTACGATGAAATGGTAATGTAATTGTAAAGCTGTTAGGAGCTGGTTTATGCATTAAGCACATAATTATTGAATGTTAAAAATCTGTTTCCCGTTGTAAACTCCATTGTCTTATGTCTCAAATGAAATGTATTAATGAAAATAAAGTCACTTTTAAATATTTAAAAATAATATGATAGAATTTTATCACATGTACGTACATACATACTCACAAGCAGGGCCGGATTTAGGGGAGAGCAACCGGGATAACAGCCCCGGGGCCTCCACAAAAGAGGGCCTCTACAATAGAGACTTCGGAAAGAAAAAAAATCTTTCAAATTACAAATGCACTGTCAAGCCGCCGTCCTGTCGAAAGTGACCAATAGGATAAAAATAACTCTAACACTGATTGCCGATGGGTAATTCCGTGAAATTATATGTCACCAGTATGTTTATTTATTAGTAAATCCGACACGTCTCAAAATCCACCGCTACTGCTACCGCCACAGCCTCTGACGATTGACGCAAACTCGCGAACGCTATACGCGCGATAATAATATTATTCGATTTTATTTTTTCTATGTATGAGTGGTGCGAGATTATTATTTATTATTATTCAATATTCATATTTAAATGTTTACATATTATATACATATTCATATATGTTTGTTAAATACTAATAAAAGAAAATAATCTACTTTAAAAAAAATTGTTCGTTTTATTTGGAGAATAATTTGGGGTCAAAAGGCCCCCCCACTCCTTTGTTGCTCCGAGGTCTCCGCACCTCTAAATCCGGCACTGATCGCAAGTGATGGAGAGTAAGCAGTTCATTTTTTTGGACTCACGGGTTGATTTAGTGAAACCACGAATGTGCAGAAACTTTTTCTTTTATTGATTTCAATATAATTAATGTTTGATCATTAGGGCAGTTCATCGTTTTATTAGAGCGATTAAATCCGAGTTTTTAAATACAAAATCTGAGATAATTTTGATGAGAAAATAAATAAAAAATTGTATTTTTATGTATTACGTAAAAAATTAGATTATGATCATTGTTATACATTATAATATCCAAGTTCAATTTCCATTTTTGTATTTTAGTTTTTAATCGTAATAGACATGCATTTTTTCGATCTTTTGATTGAAGAAAAGTTAAGCTCAGAGCATATTTTAAGAAATTTTCACTAGGTGAGCACTTCAACAAAATTGTCTACCAGAGGAACATAGAGGGAAAATCAACTCCTGTCATGACGTTTTTTATGATAATTTATTGGTCAGTGGCACGATCACCCATCACTAAGTAGCATTTAGTTATCACGAGGAGGGGAGGGGAAGCACTAGTGCCACGTAGTTTTTATGCTCTGATTAGACTAAAACCGAAAATATGTTTATTCATCAACCAAAATTGAACGAGATTTTGACAAAAGTATGTTTTATTTTTGTATAAAAAACCTAAAAAATGTTAGTAAGTAATTTTATATTTATTTGAATAGGTAGTGAATTTAAATTTTTGTGCAACGGTTACAATTTTTTCAATATCCTGTTTAAATTGAAAGTAAATCGTTGATATAATGTTTGAATGGAACCATGATGCTTGAATTGCAGTTTTAATTTTGTTGAAACGAAAAACGAAAAAATTGTTGACGAACGCATTGTAGAACTTATTGCAGTAGCATTCTACGATGAGGATATAAAAACCACCACCCGGTGCCAGTAAATAATCAATCTGCGTTACGAGTTTAAAGTAAACAGACCCTTCTTTAGCTATTTAGCTAATATTTATTATTTTTACTACGTTTGTTTAAGTGTTTAATACTTCGTCGCAATCTTCAGTACTTCATAATTCAAAAGGTAACTATAAAAACTCAAAAACATATTAGTTGGCATACAATAGTATAAATCTGTTTGTATTATAAATTGTATAGTTTTATTAGTTAGATGTGATTATTCTGTAATTACAAGTTTATTTGTATTGCATCGAAGTTTTTATACTAATTAATTGCTAATTCGAATAAAATAATAAAAAAAAAAAAATAATTTAAAATTATTAAATTATTAATACTCGTAAATTATTATATAAATAAATAAAAAGAATTAGGTAATAAATCATTTAAATTATTAAATAAATGTATGGTTTAAATAATTAAATATAATTTTATTATTATCATTTTACATAGCGAAATTCAAGAAATAACTTTAGATTTTATAAATTAGAATATTAAAAAATATCAATTTAATTTATTTAATGTTCAAAATTTAAAATCTCAACTGTCATTTAAAAGAACAAATTAATAAACTTACGATGTAACAAATTTAAAATAAATCATACCTATATACCAAAAGAAAATTTTATTAAAATATGGTTACAAAATAATGGCTTATAAATAATTATCAATACGAACTCAATAATTAACCCTATAATATAGCCCATAAAAATAATTTAAATTTAAATATTATTTAAAAAAATTCATAAGCATACTAAAAAAATATAAAATACAACTTACCAAATAATATTGTTAAATATTGTAGAATGAAATATAAAAATACTGTATCAAACAAATTCATTAAAACTATAAACAATAATACTAATAATGTAAAAATTGCTTTTAATACTAATAATAATTTAATCAAACATAAAAATAATAGAACTAAAAACTTCACAAAAATCACCCTTATTTTGAAAATGCTGGCATATATAAAATTATATATAATTGTAATACATTTTAAATAGGTAGGATAAATAGACATTTTAAAATAAGATATAAACAACACATTTTTGAAATAAAATTAAAAGAGACTACCTCTAATTCAGACTAAGAAATATTAAATATCCAAAATAACATTTACATTAATTCAGTTTTAGATGAATTCCACATACACAATGAAATAAAGGAAAAATATTTTAATAATATTTTAAATATACAAATCGATATTATTAATAATAATAACTAATATGAATACAATTTTAAATAATAACACAGAATAATTTTAATTAATAATTTTATTCTGTGATAAAAATAAATAAGAATAACCAAAATATTTTTATTTCTTAACATATTTATGTCTAATAAGAACTCATTTTATAAAATAAATAAATTAAAATTAAAATAAATTATCTTTACGTAAAAAGACTATATTTTCCCAATGTATTCCTTCCTTTTTCTTTTCATATTCAGCTGCGTTTTTATTAAATTTGTATATACCTGACGATGTAATTATATACTAATTTTAAGTTACTAATTAAACGTTCTCAAACCCAAATTTATTATACTTTGTAACTGAGTCAAATTATATTAATGGACATGCCATAGAATGTTTTTTTTTATAATATTTAAGAGCTATTATAAATATTATTTGCAGTTAACAAAAACATAGACCTATCACAATAGTAATGATCAGCCCCACTGACTTCTTCTAGGAGTTAAAATTTTTCTCTTTTTTTTGATCACAGAACTTTGATTCGATATGATGTTAAGAATATAGTTATTACACATTTGGGCTTTAATTTTTATTTATTTTTGACACCAAGTACATTTTTTTACCATTGCATTTTTGTGTTATTATAAGATTTAACAAAACTTTAAGTAATATTTCTATAAAGCGTTATGATTTTCCTCCAATAATTATTTCAATGCATTATTGATATTATTTGATATGCAATAACTAGGTAATCTTACATCTCACACTTAAACCAAATACATGTTTATGATCTAACTGTTTTAAATGATAGTTAACAACTGCTGACTAACTGTTCCAAATGATAGTTAATTAACTGTTGACTAACTGTTCCAAATGATATAACAAAATTCAAAAAAGGTAAAAGAAAAGTGTGTGCGATAATCAACATTATATGTATTCATTAGCACTGTGAGAGAATTACAAGAGGGTGCACTCACATCCCTCTGGTTTTTAAAAATATATTAAAATTTAAAAATATAGGATAGAGGCTATTATAATCATTATCGAATTTTCTAGTAGTCTGTATTACTTTGTAGCCGTTGAAAAAAACGAAAATAATTTTGTGCAGCCAAACAATTTTAAAAATATTCCTACGTATTTAACTTAAATGATTTAAGCATTATTAAAAAATCAGTGTATATACAATGCATATTTACTGAATACTATGCACCCCTGACAAAATTCTTGTCGGCGCCTATGCATAGATTCGATAATACTCACTTATTCATTATTAGTTAATGTTATATTAATTAACTTTTTAATGAGAACAAATGAGTACCAATGGTCAATATTATCTGATTTGCAATTTAAAATGTTAACTAAGACACTAAGTCTACACACAATGCAGTTTTGTATTTAAGGTACTGATATACGACTTATCTTACATTTACGTATTTATATTGCCATTCTAATTTTTTTCTCGAAATATTTGACTATAACCTACTATAAATATTTGTTTTGTTAAAGTAATTGTTTAAACATATTTTTATGTTATTGGATTTTGTATATAATTTTTAACATATTTATATTATTTTTGGATCTTTGATATATTTTGTTTATTTTGGGATAACGCGTGTTATGAATACATAATAACAAATAGGTAGGAATTTCAAAATAGGAATAACACAGGAGATGATTATAATATATAAAATATTAATATTTTAGCTCATCATAGATATTAAATTCAATAAAACATAACTTTGAAATTATAATCTTTCAATTTTTAAAAACATTATTTTTCTAATTGCACTTATTTTGATGCTCTTATTCTATAGACTGTTTTAAATCTTTCATCAAAGTGTTCGTAATTTTAAAACATTTATTTAAATTTTTTTTTATTCAATTAAATTCTCTTGAAAACGATGTAATAAAGATTTGATTATTCATTTTCTTTCAACCGTGAACATTTCTAAGTTTTTTGAAATATAATTGTTCCTATTTTGTAGTTATAAATAAATATAAAGTACTATTTATCCCTTTAGAATATAATCCTTTAGTTGAGTATTTAATAGTCTATTTAATAAATCTTGGTATTTTAGAAAAAAATATGACCTAAATGATTCTCTAATTAGACCCAACTAAATTATACCAGCCACGTTCAATTCCATCAATACCTAAAGAATTGCCGTGATTACGTGAGATGGTTCACTCTATGAAAATCATATCTGGTTCAGTACAGAAAAGTATTATCGTGAATGTGTTTTTATTTTAGTTTTAAAAGTAATAATTTTATTTTTATCATTTTGATACGCCAATGGTTTTATATTTCAGTTGAATTAAAAGATATTCCTATCATTGCAAGATTTTATCATAAAAAAAAAATAAATAGGTCTCACGATTTAAAAATTTGTTATGGCCACCTAAGTCAGAACATGACTATGGCATAGACTTAGTTGATAGCACATAGCCAGTGTTGTGTATTATTTAAATAATTTTATCTAAATTATTTATCAAAATTATTTAGTTAATTTCGAATAGTACAATTTTTTTTTTTGTTGTAAATTAAACGAGGAATAAATAATACTCGGTTGTACTGGATATATATTTTACATTTTAAATAGACATATATATATATATATAATTATTTTTACAGAAAACATAATTTCAAATAATATTCAATTTTATAATGATATACCTTTTTTAATCATATTTAACATATTAACTCATATTTGTTTAGTAATCAACGAATACAAATAGTTATATTTTTATTATTAATTATTTAAATTATAATGTGTTGGTTAATTTATTGTTTACTATTTTGAATTTTAATACTGGAATTTGTAAACTGATTAATAATTAATAATACATAATAAAAATAAATAAAAATAGATATATCTACTTAATTTATAGAAAAATAACTATTATAAAATTGTAACTTTTTAATGATAAAACATTTTAAAATTATTTATTTATTTTTTATCTAGATAAATGTAGTTATATTTTATCTATTATTCAGATTTATATTTAATAGTTATCTATTATCTTATCTCAATTAATATTAAATGAATTATTCGTTATCTTATCTAGATAATTTTTTAGTTATCTATATACAACACTGCACATAGCTAAAGTTGATGCATATTTAGAAGCATTGTAACAAATTAATGGTGGAAATTACAGTATATCTATAAGAAATAAAACATTAGAAATTATTATATTTTTTAAATCTAATGATCCTTTGCCAATTTAGCATTACAGCTCGACAATTATATGTATCGATAGTTTACATATGATAACAATAATTTGTATGTAATACACTTGAATACAGTAATAATAAAGATTGAATATAATAAGAATTACTTAATAATTTTAAAAAAAAAAGTGATAATTCTATATAGAAATATCGCTGGTGTGTTTATAAAAGGTTAGAAGAGATATAAAGTGAGTTAATAATTGTAATGAAATTTAGAAAGAATCTTTGTAACAACGTTTCAATTACAGAAACATAATTACTGTTATTTTCAAAACTAGATAGGGTATGTGCGTAAGAATTTTGCTTAGAGCTAAGATTTAAATTAGTATTTAAAGGATATAAAGGGTTTTGGGTTTTTGTGAAATGCAATAGATACTGGATTGCGGAGAAATTTAGGAGACGAACATCGTGAAGTTATATCAATTTAAATTCGGCATTTGATCGCCTTCGCACAAGACACATTTTGCTGGGCAGCTTATGTTTTTGTTGGAATTGGAAGTGAGGTGATTATCTCCTAACTTAACACAGCGTGAACAGAAACCGCAAAACCCTCGAGTATGGCCGTAAGCCAGGCAATTATGACATTGAGATCGGCCCCGATTGACTTTGTACGGATTTTTCGGTTTTAACCAGAGTATTGAATAAAAATTAAATATTAAAAATATCGTTGTTATTTTCAGCGAGTTTTAAATTCACCCAACTGAGTGGTAGGGCTACGATTAATTTTAATACATTCGAGACTTTTGTAATTGTATGATCGATATTGGCGCAATTAGTGTTTTATTTTTGGGAGGGTTAATTTTTTATTTTTTTTTATACTTTTAATTTGGATCTGTATCTATTATGCAGAGGAAAGATAAATATTTAGGAGTCACACAAATATTTAGGGGACTAGGCCCCCTCCTCTAGCCCCCTATTTGCGCTTATTTTCGATCATTGATCGAAGGCGACCAAAGCTTCAGAAATAACAGAGACCAGTATGGTATAGTTTGAATGAAAGAAAGGAGTGGTACTCAAAACTATTTTCCCTCAAAAAGTCAATGACTGCGTTGAAACTTTCTTGATTTCATAAGAAGAAAACTTGAGTGTAACCGGGTAGCTTTAAAAGATAGTTTGTTGATATCAATCGAGCTTGATAAAAAATTATTGAAAAAAGTTATATTGTTTACATTTTTAACTTGGATTAAAAGAGGGAAATCAGTAGCAGAGCTTACGTGTGGCTAATTTGAGAAAGTAATTTGTATAGCACCTGTTGAGCTGTTATTGCTTGACGTGGAAAACATATACTTATTAGAATTATTTTCAATTAATAGAGCCGCAAGTGAACAAGCTTTTTTGTCGTTGTATGTTGGGGAATTTATAGTCCAGGATAACGATATATTATGCTTGACACTTGGAACGGAAGCAGTCGAAGGTTTTTCGTCCATACTTTGGAAGAGAATCACTTCGTCACTGAAATCGTAGACACTAAAGAGTTTTTTGGCAATTTGTGTTGGAACATAATTATCATATCTGTTTTAATATTAAGGTTCCTTTTCCATAGCACATCGTGCTTATTGTTATTTAAACTTTTCATTGATAATATATGTTATGATAATAATTATATATTATTATATAATTAACTCAATAATATTTTTAATTTTTTTACAAATTTTTAAAAATATATAAAATTAAAAGGATTAACTTTTATTAGATTTTTAAACATCAATATTTTTTTGAAAATCCTGTTTACAAAATGGCTATTTTTAATTTTTTCAGGCTGTAAAATACAATTTCAAATTTTCAAATTTAAGTCCTAAAAATCAAAAATATCTTTTTATACAATTTTATTGTAGTACAGAGTTTTGGAATTTATTAAAAAAAAAAAATAATGAAAAATATAACTAGAATAAAAGTTATTACATTTGTCGAACTATTCTGGGATACTCTGTATACCATATAGCACAATGTAATATAAATACAATTTTTGATATATGTATGTATATAAAAAAATATATATTTTCGTCGATCAGTTGTTAATGTATGTGTGTATAATACTTGAAATCAGATGGATTCTACAGAATCTTACTATAGTATTTTAGGAATAGAATGCAACAAATATACGAGTGTTTATAGTTATTAAATACAATATTACTCTGGTGAGTAAGATATTTTGTCTTGATATTTTAGTTTTTCTATTATAAAATTAACATATTTTAAAAACGAAAAAAAATAAAATAGTTTTACAATAGTTTATAATTCATATATATATATATTATACATATGTATATGTATACACGAGTATAGGTACTATACTGTTACTATTTTTTTTTTTATTTGTCTACTATTGAACCTTGTTTTATTCAGGCGTGTACGCAGGGCATTGGCCTATTGAATACGGTTACCGGGAGATTAACGGCAGACCATGTGCGCGTTGTGTATACTTTCCCCTCACATTTTGGGGGAAAAAAAAATCGAGTAATAAAATATGTTTTACGTGCTGTGTGCATGTGTTTAGATTGTAGGTACATGTAGACCTTTTTGATTTTTTTTTCTCGGTAAAACAAATTGACCCAACACACCTGTTGGCATTCAGAACATAACAAAAGCCACAAAAGCCACCTGGGTAACGTACGGCACACAAGAACCATTATAACACGTGATTGTATTTATAGAGCGCGAAACCGACAAATGAGGAATAATGAACAATTATATATATATATATATATATTAAGAGATATTAAGACGCTGAATTGAGTAAATGTGATCAAATCCGTCGTCCTTCGTCTACGATTTACACGCGCGCAACATATAACAACGTAATCACGGAGGTAATACACTTCGTTGGTAACGAAAATGTTAAATTGATATCCGAGTGTATTGACCTGTCCTATTTTTCAAAACTTACAGAAGAGCACACGCCACGCTGTGGTACATATAATACTTTTTTTTTTTTATTCGGGAGAAAGAGAGAGTAGCTGGGAAAAAACATAGTCGGTAGGCATTTATTATCATATATGTCTGTCAGATAATTAAATCATAAAAAATAAAAATAAATAAAACGATAATGCGTTAACATGACCCTGGAGTTATGTACTTATTATATTGTGTATTTTATGTACGGTTTAGGTATATTATAAATACGAACAAATGTATGCACAAGGTTAATGATGATTTTCTCTTCTCTGATTCTATCGCATAGAAGCTATTATAGTTGTATTGTCGTAGAATTGTAGAATGCTATGATTATTAATCTATAGCATTTATCTATACAGCCGTTTAAGTGAATATCATACAGACAATATATAGTTCGTATAAATATTGTCGAACGTGATTTTATCAAATTGAGCGAGTGAGACAAGGATAGCGAATCTTATCGTGAGTTGTCTTCTTGAGGTGACTTATTCATAATATATTTATTATGCTCGTATGTGCTTCTGTTCAGTATAAGGTATGCATTAAAATATGTATTAGTGGTACATACATAAAATGATTTAAATATTCAGTTATCGGAGAGAGTATGGAGATGATTTTTTTTTCATCCTATAAGCATAAATCGTACCAACAAAAGAAAGTCTTCAGTTTTTTTTTCGAATAATTGAATTTCGAGTATAAAACAGCGCAGTTTATCGAAACGCGTAAAAAAAAAATACACACAACATATTTCTGTTTTATTACTTTTTCCTTTGTATATCATATCGAATTGTTTATTGAACACGATGTCCAATAACGTAGAATTTAAAATAAATAGGAATTCGTTGAAGTGAAGAGAAAAGTGTGATTACATTTTTTAAATATTTACATAGAGGTGTTCGTTATACGTATAACTTGTTCATTGTTGATTATTTTAATATTCTAATGGTGGAAATTAATTATTTTTCAAATCTCAATAGTTTAGGTTTTGATGTAGGTCTTAACGCACTCAAATTTTTAGAATGTAGAAGTCGATATAAAATTTTAGCACTTTTTAACGAATTAATTTACAAAATTGTAACTTTTAACATATTGTAAAATTAATATAAATAATTATTTAAAAAAAATGCATTAGTTAGATATTATGTAATCATTCAACCAAATAAAATAATCAGCATTTATACATTTTAGTATAATTGTATGACTATATCTTTGAACGTCACTAGATTTTGAAAATATTAAAAATAATATGTCTTTAAAATGTCTGAAACTATGGGACAAGATGCAGCGTGGTCGTTATTTGTTGCGATAGTCAAATTATTATTATTGGATGATGAAATAAGTCGTAAAATAAATGTAATCAAAAACCGATTACGGTTAACAATTGGTGTATGCTTATAAGTCTATACGAAAAAATTAACTTATTTTATTGTAACTCATAATAAATCATATTTCCTAATAAATGAAAGGGATATCAATTGTACGGGTTTAAAAATTAAATATCGGTATTCACTTATCTTATAAATCATTTTTTTAATTAATACAGCACTTAAATATTATAAAAAAAGTTACTAATCGTATAACTGAAGAATTCAACCATATTTCATACTTAAAACGTTTAAAAACACTCTATTGACTTATTACAATTAGTATTTTATGGTTTATTGTTTAACCTTGCATAAAAAATTTCAAACTATGAGAAACAAAATAATTTTTCATATTAAAAATGTATATTTATATACGCTTGTTAAAAGAAAATTTATCATTATTTCCAAGACACATAGTTTTTCATCAGTTTTGCTTAATATTGGAAATACCACTGAAAAAAAAAAAAACTTTTGAAATTCTTGATATATATTCTTAAGTATTTGAAAAATAGCTGACAACGGTTTTTAATATGTTTTTGTAAACACAACAAATTAATTTTGGGTTCTTAGTTTACAGATATTTTTTGGTTATATTTACAATAATTTCTACGGGTAAAAACCAGCTATTTCATTACCGTTATTATATTACTGTATTATTTTATCATTATTTTTTCAGTTTTATATGAAACCATAATCATTTTTTTGAAGAAACTTCAATTTAACATATGTCTAACGTCTATTAATACAAAAAAAAAAATGTTTTTCGAGTTGTAAATGTATTTTCTCGATTAAAAACCTTGCTAAATAGTATAATATTAATCTAGGTAAGCATCTATCATCTCATGTAAACCAGTACACTCGTTTAATTGACCGACCAGTTTTAAGTTATTATAAAACTTTTAGACCTTTAATATTCAAGATGAATTGCTTATGAGGTATATGGTAGGGATGGACGCAGGAAAAAATTCTGTGGGTGTTTTGAAAAAAATGTAACATGTAAAATGTTGATAAATAGCATGTTTAATATATGTGTATGTTTATACTCATTATTTAATGTATATACATATATTTTTTATATACAATTCTCGTGGGAAAATGAACCAAGTATTAAATTTGTAGGGCAGGTCATTATTTATAATATTTTTCTGATATATTGGGGGAGGGGGGGGGGTTGAACCCATCCCTCTTACCATGCGTTCGCGCCTGCTATATGGTAAGGTAATAAGATAATTATCGAGGATAGGGTCTTATATTGTGCGTCGTATGCATACGGTTATATCATATGAATGTAAGCATCCCCATGGGGATAATTCACATTTTCCGTATGGCGTTGAATATAATACATACTAATTACACATCTGTATAACGTACGCTCAATAATTGTACGAAAATCGTTCGTGTGGCGCACAAAGTATATTTCTTGCGGTACTTTTTCTGGTTCGAATCGAAGTCTCCAGGATATCGTGATTTGATTATTATCTTATCAGAACGAGGTTCGCAATTCGATAAAACTTGTTGTTACATTAACATTACTACGCCGACTGTCCCGGAACCTTTTGAACCGTGTAACGGTAAATCAGTAATAATAAATCTGTAAAAATAATCACGTGATCGTATTATTTTATAAAATCGTAATAATAATACGGTACCGCAATTAGCGTAGTGTCAGTTCAATGAAATACAAATGCGAACGCACGAGTACCGTAAAGGTCCGAACTCGGAACAGATTGATCATCCGTTGAACGTTAAACGACGATGCAATGTGTTATTATTCTGCGTGCGCGTAATACAACACGTACAGATTCCCCACGAACCGAACGCGGCGGTTTATTATTTTATTAAATTTTCCTTATACGTTTGTTTCAAACACTATTTTTAAAACGCGGCCGGTCTGCGTTACCTGCGTTTCGCGTGTATTTCCAAATGCAATAATAGTACAACATTTTATCTACGATAACAGTGGACGCGACACAATGAAACGCGCAGACACAAAAGCAGGTTAGCGTTCTATAGACATGTGTACAGATACGCGCGTGTATAGTACACATATATACGTATACGCCTCTCTACACGTTATATCTGTGTTAATGTATCATTTTCTTTTTTATTCGAAACTAACGGAACAGGTCATTGGAGTTCCGGGGAGAAAGTACCTGTGTATAAGTTCTAACTGTAAAGCGATCCGAAAAATCCCCTAAAACTGATACATTTTTGACGTTTCATACATTTTCATAACCAGTAGCCGATGTAACGGGACACGGCTGGTAGAAATGGGTCCGAAACCGTATTATAACGGTCTTGTGACGTAAAATTTGTGGATATTACTGTAATTTCGATACCCCCGCGACAGCTACCGTTTTGTACCTTTCTCCGCGGGGACCCGGCGACTCGCTGCGCGCCGCAGGAACGGCGAGAGGAGCGGAGGACAGGTGCGCGGCTAGAAGCACAAAAGACGGAATAAGAAGGAAGAAGAAGAAGAAGAAGAAGAAGAAGAAGAAGTAGAAGAATAAGAAGTATAAGAAGAAAAAAACCTACAACACAAAGAGAAAAAGGAACGAGAAAAGGTGCTCGCCGCGTGCGCCGCGAAGAAAAGAAAGGAGAAGAGGCGGACTCGATGAGTAGGAGGAGGGGCGGGGCTGACGGGTAGTAGTAGGAGGAGTACGCGATCGGTGGCACGCTATCGGAGAGGGAGCGATACGGGTGGAAGGGGGCAGGGGTAGAAGGAAAAAAAAATTTTTTTTTTTTGAACGTGTACCTACACTACTACTACTACTACTACTACCAATACTACTACTAGTACTATACTACAATACTATATAGCCGTCGTCGAATTAGGGGTCAAGGCCGCCCGTGCTCTCAGGTACCGGCGAACAGTTAACGTCACGCGTTCGCGGTGTACTCTCAAAAGACTCGCGCGAGCACGTACGCACGCACACGCACGCAATACGATAACAATATATATTCGGACCGGCCGACTGATCTCGTTTTCCGTCTCGAGAACACTCGACTGGCGCACACGTCCTGCACTCGCGAGGATCCCGGCTCCGCGTCAAGTCAGCCGCAAGTCCGCGTCCACGTCGAGTCCACGTCCAGTCCACGTCGTCGTCGCCGTCGTCCCGTTCAGCTTCCCGTCGTCGACCGTAACGGCAACGTGCACGCCGCTTCGTACCCGCCGAACGCGCCACGTGCACGTCCAGCACGCGCCGAGTGTTCGCGCTTCACGCGTGCCCGTACCGCGGCCGCCGAGCGATTTACGCTGCCGGCCATTATGCTACGCGTTCAGAGCGACGCGTCGCGCCCCAACAGCGACGGGTAAATGATGTGTTGCTCTTTGTTCTTATCGCCGTCCCCAGCGACGCCGCCCCATTGTCCGCGCGGGCTCTCGACCCTTGCGCCTCCATGGCCTCCAACGTCCCCCGTCCCTGTAGTGCACGTGATCGTGGACCGACGTCGTACAGCGTCCGCCCGGAGGAGACCCTTAAGGATCGAACGTGCACCGCGGTTGCATGTCCGTTCGCGGTGATCCCTGTCGTTGCAACCCTGTGTTTCTGTTCGCACCCTGCCGGCCGAGCGACACGGCGCGACGCGTTGCTTCGTCTCTCGTCACCAGCCAGCCTCCCCCCTTTCCAAGTCCCCCCCCAGAAGCGGTTTGCCGCAACGTTTTCCACGGGTGTCTTTTGGCGCGCGCGGCTTGTTCGCTGTTAGCTACGAGCGCGCTGCACGCCAGATCGCGACCACGTCGAAAACACCACACGATTATTGTGTTCGCTCGTTGTTACCGTCAGCTAATCGTGGTAAACATTTTTTGTTTTCTTGCAGATTGAAAACCCGCAGGAGTTGCCAACCCGGATTGGACGGATCGAACAGTCGACCCAGGCCCATAACAGCCGTACAAAACTGAAGGGGAAACGCATCGAGATCAAAAACGACCGTGGCTACCGACCGTTTCTGCACCGCACCGGTAAACGAGCACACCCGTATTAAAAATAATAATGTGTCCTCACCGCGCGCGCGCGTTGTTGTTCCTCGATCCGAAGGCGAACCGCCATGCACGTGTGTGCGGAGCGCGTGAGCTTTTCATTTCTTTCCGAACGTCCGACGTGTTTCGGTTTTCCCTGCACAACCGTCGACAATGCGTCAGACCGAAACGGTGCGAGGTGCAAGCGCATACCGCTACCTATGGAGACACGTGTTTAAACCGAAAACCATTATTTCAACGTTTATTTCGTTGCGATTTTACGCGGTTGGACATTGTCGTCGTGTCGCCGACGATATCCGCACATCCGCATGAACGTCCTAAAGTGTTTTTATATTCAATCCAAAAGCATATTCTTAACTTTAGAGCAAACGAAATTTTTGTTTTTAAAATTATGTTCGAATTACTTTAATAACTGCCTTTTGGCAACCGAACCCTTTATCGTATTTTATCAATGAATTCATCGTCCTGTGTATACGAATTATATTATTTATTTGTTAGATAGTAAAGTTTAAATGTTAAACTATTATATACATGAACATATTATAAAAATATAAATATTTGAGTATATATACATTATGATTTGATATATGGAATAATGGTTTGCTGAACGTATTTTGTTCAAACCGTTAACATTGCTAAATTTTTAAAAATTACTGTTTTTCTTTTATATCTAGAAATAAGTATAAAAGACTCTTTATCCTTTTAATATATTAGATGCGTAATGATGCATTTCATTATTCTTGGTATATTCATTGTTTCAAATAAATAATGATTTTAATTATATCTTATGGTTTTGATTTTATTTCAGAAACAAATATGAAGACTTCAACAACTAACTTAGATTGCTTAGACCCCACCAGCATTTACCATCCTAATCCAACACCACCTCCAAAACCTAGCCGTATAAACCATAGCCATGATTTATTATATTAATAAATCAGATGTACATAATTATATTTAAGTTCTTTACTTTCTTCGGTAGCTTAAAATCGATGTTGCAAGAAAAGCCCCTACTACGTTTCAGTTAGGCAAACAAACTCACTTTTTGTATTTTTACTTAGTACCTGAAATAAGTTTGCCTTTCGTACGGGGTCAGTTGAAATCTCATTAAATTATTGTGCGACTATTACTACCTATATTTTGTTTCACTACTTTCATTACTTTTATATTTAATATTTTTTTAAATATGTTTTCATTTATATATAATTTAAGTAAAAAAACAGTCAGATTTTTGTCAAAGATGATATTTTATGTATAATATGTTTTAAATATTAATGTATTGTAAATTTGATCTTCCTGTAATCTACATTATGTAAAAAAAAAAACATCAATAAACTAAAAGTATATTGCAGTATCAATAATGAAGTTTTCTTATTTTGTATTTTGTATTTTAAAAATATTAACAGACAACAGACTTGTTCAAATGTTATACAAAAAGTATGCTCTAAAGTATTTTTATGCATCGCTTTAAACAATAACTAATAACTTGTAAGTAATAATAATTATACTTTTCTAAATTTCTATAAAATATATATATATATATAATATTATGAAAATTAAATAGAATGCATAGTTAATTACCTTCAGTTTTTTTGTTTTAAAAATCTTAATTATTCATTTATTTAGCTTTGTAGCAAAAAAAAAAAAAAAATAATAATAATAATAATAATAATAATAAAAATAAAAATAATTCTTACTCTTATACAAAATAAATACAATAAAAATGAAGTATACCTAATAAATAATAATCGATAAAACGTACCTATACTATTACAATAATGTATATTTTTACTTAAAAAGGTGTAAAAGACCAAAAGCCAAATCATACGTAAATAAATACTTACATATTTTCTTCATCAGCAGTTAAAAAAGTAATATTATTTTTTTATATTGACGTTTTAATAATTTTTTTCTTATTATATTTTAAAACTAAATTATTTTGATAAAGGATGTTTGTAATTATTTTTAATTTTTTCACATCATTAACCCGTCCAGGATTCAAACAAGGTTAATAGCTCATGATTTGAACCGATAGTCAGTTAATAAATATCAATAATATCGTATCTATCAAAATATTTGTGTCAGTGGAAAATAAAAGTTATTAGTTTTGTAGGACAAACTCGTCGGAAAGTTGCCTTGCCTTTCAATTCTTGCTTTGACATACTTTAACGAATGTTACAAATTATTTTTAAAGCACAATTTAAATGATTGTGCACTTCACTTCCGCGTTCAAAATAGTGTATATTAATTCTATTGACAATTAGTGGTCTTAAATGTTTTAACGTTTTGCAATATTGTTTGTTCCAAGATGAATGATAATATTAATTTTGTATTTATTTGATTTACCACGTTCGTTCAGAAAAAACGTATGTTATGCTTAGTATAATATACACAGATTTTATCTTATTAGTTGTACTGTTATTGTCGTTATTATGATATATACTTAATTCAAACAATCCACATGCATTGGAACATAATTTTCAAAAGATGAATGTAGGCTGTATGGCATATTTATAATTGCATATAAGGTTCATTTTTGAACCTAAATTTTTGTAAGTCATACGATCGCACATAGATAAATAGATAAATGCATTCGTCACTAATTAATTTTAATGTTTAATAATAATATAATATTTAATAACAATATAAACGTTTAATAATATAACAAAACATTGATGTGAATGAGTTGTATAAAATTATGACTGAGTCCACGTTCATGTCATAGAGGTGTATGTATATTTATAAATTTTTAAAAAAATAATTTAAAGCCACCGTTAAAAACTGAAGCTAAACACTTCTTCCTTAAACTCGTTATACGATAAAGCATTAAGAGGTAAGATTTGTTCCATAAAAAAAGAAACCAGGGGTTTTGACCTTTTAAGACCGAAAGCCGAAAATGTGTTGGATGAAATAAAAACCACTTAAATATAAGTGCAACATATGTTACGCTATATATTGAGGTGTGAGAAATAATGCAATAAAATATATAAATCACAGCTGTATAAGTACAAGGTAATTTAATATAATACATGGTTGTCAGATGTTTTAACGTAATGCATAATAATATGTTATAGTTGACCATCGTAAAAAATGGTTGATTTTAAAAATATTTAAAAAATGCTGCATAAAAATTTGTAAGGTTTTTTATGAAAAAGACTGATATTTTCTGCAGTTTGAAGATCCCTATTTGAAAACTACCTATGATATGAAGTATAATTTTGATATTTTTCACATTTATAAATTTAAAATTAAACAATAAGAATTAATCAAAAGTATATTTGTAATAATAAAAATCATATTGTAGACATAATATCTTAGCATATAAAACGTATGAGATCTCATATACCATTGTTTGTATAATTGAGTCACTAATATTACCAATGGCAAATTCCGGGTAAGGGCTTCCAGATATCGACTCCCCTTCCTCATAATAAAAAAAAAAAGGTTCAAGAGTCATAACAAGGTACAGAAAAAGAAAAAAATTAATTTATATCATGTGGTTGTAATTTTTTTATAAAAATATTTGTATAGTAATATAATTATTAACTTTTACCTTATACGTACGGCTCGAAAGTTATAAGAGCTAAAAAAGGTAAAATATGCACGAAAAAATTTCAAAATATGCAATAAAAATATTCTGAATTAAAAAAAAACACACTAATAATGTTAATTAAATAATAATATATACTACAACTATATATAATTAGACAAAATATATAATTAGTTGACAATTTGATGATAAGAAAAAAGTACTTAACAAAAGTATTTCGGCATTTTAGTGTGATAGACTAAATGCGGATCACATCGTTCTTATTGACAATAAATATCTTCGTTGATAATTTTGAATTTTATATATTCAGTATTAATTGAAATATACAGGTAAGGAAATTTAAATTTTTAAATTTTTTAATTTTTTTTAGAAATATATAAAATATGCATAATATGAGTGTAAAATCAATAAAATATGCATTCTTTTAGCTAAAATTGACCAAATATGCATTTTAAATTTTCGATTTTTTAACACACCATTGTATAGTTCAAATTTCTAGCTTGGTCTGCTATAAATTGAGAACATACAGAACAATATGCAATTCCTAAAACTTCCGAACTCTACTTATATGTCTTATTTAAATATTATAAAATTCTTTATTCTTTAGAAAAAATCAAACTCCCCTCTCCGTACACACAAAATTTGAAAGTATGCTTCTGCATATTATAGATATATAGTACAAGATCAAAATTATATTACTAAAAATGTTTCAAAGTCTAAATTACATTGGAGAAGGTGGTGGGACGAGAGTGGAGGCCCGAGGCACAAGCGTCCTAAATTCTCTTCAACAAACCCGGAATATTTACTTACGTTACAATCGCTAGATAAGTACAACTGTAAATCTTTGAATAACAGTTAAGTGGAATGATGGCCGATAAAATCTTAATTCTACGACAAGAATGTCGGGATAATTGTAATCAATTTGAACTTGAAAAAAAATGTGTTAACGAAAATCAACCTATTCTAATGTGGATAAGTATTAGCGCACGTAGTTTTATAAATAAGTACTGCATAAAACCGCCGAGAGACGTGATTCGAGATATGAGCACAATTGCTACTAGTACGAAAGAGAGTAGGGATTGGAGTTGGAGAAAGAGGGCTTAGAAGGTTTAGCCCTTCTTAAACAAGTTTAGTAATCACGCTTCTCTTATGAAAGTGTTGGTGTTTTAAGGCCCGTTCGTGACTTGAAGATCTGGTGGTACTACCGAGTTCGATTACAGTGCTAAGATACTCTAAGCCCGCTTGGTTCCGTTCATAAATGAGTTCAAAATCGTGGAACACGCGCGTCCGCCAGGGCTGGATTATAATATATGATAGTAACGCAAGGATGCTATTACTCTTGTATGAACCTTTCACCCGAAAAAAAATTCATTTTTTTATTCAGATTTAATAATTTATAATAAATATTAATTAAAATAAGTATTAATAAGAACATGATTGGTCTCATATTGATGCTCAAAAATTAATTATTTTATAGAATAATATAAGAAAATATTTTTTTAAATTTTTTTTTTTATTAAATATATATTTACAATCTGTATCTTTTATTCAATAAGCAAATGTGATAATACAAGAATAAAATTCAAATATGATATGATTTACATGAGGAGAATGACTATCCATTGACAGAACCCTTCAGAGCATGAATACTTAATTAATTCAGGAAATCTCTACACCATCGTATTTTGAGATGGCGTGGAGGATTGTTGGGAGTGTGTGTGTGACGATAGGTGTGAGATGAGAGGATTTAACGAAATATTGAAGGTATACCTTGGACGTCCTCAGTCTTTCTTTTAAGAGAAACCGGGGATGTCCAAGAACTTCATTCGTCGAACAAATGATCTCGGATGCTAGAATATCAAGCTACAGAGAACTGAAGAAGTCGGGTGGAAACAGGGAAAGTGGATAGCACGTATCCGTCTGCAGAACCAACTATACGCTTGACTACGAGAAAAAAAAATTAGTATAGTATATTTGTATATTGTGGTATGGTCAAAATTTATTTGGTAAAAGAGTACTTCTTTATATTTGTTAGCCCACGATTATAAATAGATGTAGGATTAATATTATTCTAAAATACTTAAAATATGACGTTTTTATGTCTTTTAAAATAGGAAATATATTTTCTTTATTTTTTTTCAAAATACCAGGAATATGTTGTTTTATGTCCTTTAAAATACAAATATCTTTTAAATATTCTGTAAAAAAAAAAAAAAAAAATAATAATAAAATTATTCAGTTTAAGCTTAGTTTTTAACCGTACGAGGATTACCTCTAATATCTAGTGATTCATTTTTATTACACTCAAGGAGGATATAAAAATTAATTACATAGTGAATATTGTATTTGTTGATCAATATTGTCAAAATGCCTATATACTTAATACGTTTATGAATGTATAAACAAATAATAGTTAGGTAATATAATAATTAATTATTTTCTTCGAAAAAAATACTTTCAAAAACAACAATTTTTATAAAATATTCTCAGATATTCTTTAACGTATAAAACATTCTCAAATCCCTAAAATATGATTTTTTATGCATAATACATTTTTTTTTCTATGAATTTTGTGTGTCATGAATAGTAAAGATATCTCACTCCTCATTTAACTGTATACACTAGAAACCTCCCTCATCTTTCTCTCAACTATTTGGGGTCAGCCAAAATTGCATAGACTAGAAACAAATGTGTAAAATCTAGAGGTCTGGATTTAAAACGTGAACTTGGAGTCTATAAACATGTGATTGATACATTTTTATTCATGTAAATTTAATACACGTAAATGTATTATACATGTTCACGTATTTTAGTATATACACGTATTCACGAATATTTTTTTAAGTATTCTGTGTTACGTAAAAAAATATAAATACTCTTTTAAGTATTATGTGTTACGTAGTATTGCATAACGTGGTAACTTCAAAAAGAACATCGTTATCTACAAAATTTTTTAACTTGTTGGTTTTGCAATATTATAAATTGAAAAAAAATATTAAGACTAAAATACGTAAATACGCAGTGGCGGCGTGAACTTACTATTTTAATGATGCAGTCGACAATTCTTAACACCTAATCTATTGGCACTTTTGCGCTATTGATTATTGTGAATTTAATTTATATTCAATCGATTACGCTAAAACAAGTTCCCAATTTCTACTTAACTACAAACGTCGACTTTCAACACTCACCCATCCACCATTTTTTTTCGTTACGCAGCTCCGTTAAATTAACTCCGTTCACGCTGCCACTGAAAATACGTATATACGTGAATATACGTATACACGTGAATAAATTACAAGTGTATACGAAGATTTTGAGTACCCGTTTTCACATTTTCGAATGTTCATTTCATGGAAATACGTAAAATAGGAAGATCTAGTAAATAGCCATAAGAATATAAGAATATAAGAATTGTAATAAGACCATAAGAATCCAACATCTTATTATAAAACACATAGTGGCCCCTTTCAACTTGCTATACTGAGGTATAGCCCCCCCTTCCTGGTTCAGCCTTAGTGTCCACGGATCACGCACCTCGTATGTAAGTGTAATTACGCGTGTCAACTGATGTGTAAAACCAGGGGCGTCCCCAATGAATAAAACAGTCGCCCCTCCATGGTCTTTTTCTTCTTCAAATGTTTGTTATTTATTATTTAAATCGCACCAAGAAAGTTCATAAATGTGAATACATGCATTGGCGCCGACTATTGAGGTGCCGTGCGGCTCAAGCACCCCATGACCTATTCCACGAAATAAAAAAATAATAATATGAAATTACGTAATATCACACGATATAAAATAAAGTATTTTTGGAGGTTTTATTATTAATTAGTATATATATACGAAGCACAGAATGTTATTTCTTATTTATTTAAAAATTAAATTAATTTTAATACCTATATAAGTTAAAATGCACTAAAATTATTTACCAAAAGAATAAATAAATGTTTTAGTTTTATTTTGCTTGCGGGTCTTCGTTATTTTAAAAATTAAGACGATAACATATTTATAATATTTCCAACTTTCACCTTCGGGCATATATTTTGGGGATAAGAAAAAAAATAACCTTATGGTTAACCATGATGCTATTTATATAAGTCAAAAAAAAATTTAACCGGGTACCTACAACTTTGTATTTTGAGCTCCCAATAGAACTTGGAAAACCCGGCGCCCATGAATACACGTATGAATTGCATTCCCTCACCCCTTTACAGAAGTGTAAAACACTTATCTTCGTCGTTCGATTGTGCGCCGCGGCCGCGTTTGAACCGTATAAAACGCGCCGACGAATCCGATTTCGCGCGCCGGGAATACGATTCGCTCGACGTGTTCGCGTTGGACACACTGGTCCGACCGGCTGACTGCTCGTAGCTGATAAAAGGCAATGTACGGAAATTCACCCAATCAACCCTTTGACCTTCGTCAAATTCACGTCGTTTCTGGTTCTCGTAGTCCGCGCTGGTTCACCGTTTGATTTTGGTTTTCAATCTATTGTTGAACCGTACGTCTGAACGCCTCTCGAAATGGCTATCGGTGATTATCCCGCCGAATATAATCCCAAAGTGCACGGGCCCTACGATCCAGCCCGTTACTACGGAACACCAGACACACCTTTCTCGCAAGTGAAACTCGGCGAGGTAACTATAATATAACATTTATTACATTGTACGTGGAAAATCGCCAACAGTGCGTTCTGTTTCCTAGTAATTTCCTCACCTTTCCGATGATGTATAAGCTACGGAAATCTTTCTCTTCGACCACCGACCGTTGATAGCAGATGATTTAACAGCGCTTGGTGATGTGCAATAACATGTTTTTCTTCATGTCTCATATCAACTTCTTATTGCAATCGATTAATCGCATAGTTTTACTATGAGAATTCACATTAAGAATTTATATCCTACAAGTGTTTCAGGAAATTTTCTCTTTGTAAACGTCTTCAATTATTAACGTTATTATATCTTTATCGATTATCATCAAGTACAAATTATATCAGCCCTAATATAACCATGTATATTTATTTGTTCACTTTATTTTGATCCGTGAAATTGTAAGACTGTGTAATTTTGTAGACAAAAATGGATTTATAGATTTGATTAGTATTATAAAAATCCATCTTTATATGTCCTTGACTTAGAAAATATATTTTCATCTTATTTATAACTTTGGCATTTGATAATTTCTTTAGATCTCATTCTATTTGTATTTGTTTAAAATTCACAATTTTTTACTTAGCTTTACAACAAACCCTAACAGATTTTGAACATTCTTGTTTGATAAAATCATTAATTTGACTTGACTATAATTTATTACTAAGCACATTAAATGCTTTAATATTTTTATTATTCTCTTTGATAGTATTGTTATAATTAACGGTACTAGTTTAGTTGACACCCGCCACTAGGTATTTAAAAATAATAATAACACAAAATATAGAAAAATATGAAAAATGTTATTAATTATTATATTCATGAATATTATAAAATAATCGTTAAAATTAAAAATAAATCAACTTATGCAGTTGGCCAAAATTCGGATACATCTTTCAGTATTTCCTCAAACGGATCACGTCTGTTTAATTTAGTGCACCACATAAACTCTGTCAAATATGAATCGATGAATATAATATAAATAATAGGATATATACAGATAATACCGCGTTTTTTTGTACTTTTTTTATCTGCAGTATTATAGAAAATACAAGAAATATTAGTGGCGGGAGAATACGCGTGTTGGCGGGCATCAACTAAACTAGTACCTAATTAACTAACATGACATTTTAGAGGTTTATTTACACATTATTGTTTAAAGTTGTTACGTAAATAAATCTTAAAACTTTTTATTAAAGTGTTGGTGTTTATTGTATTTTTATATTCAGTTAAATTACTATTCATTAGTATGAAACTAAAATAAAGTAATATTTGCATAATTATAATTTACTTAGCACTTTATATCTATAATATCTAATTTCATCCAATGCTTGCATTGCTTTTAGGTTACTCAATGGATTGGACGTCGTAATAAGTCGCCATCAGCAATTGCTGGATTATTTTCTCGTGCTTACTGGAGATGGTCTCACAAATATGTACAACCAAAACGCGCTCATGTTACTCCACTCATCCATATTCTTGCTGCTTCCATGTTGTTTTTCTACACTATCAACTACGGCAAATTTGTTCATCATCGTAATTACAAATACCACTAATGGTTACAATCAATGAACTGCTGAGTTTATATAATTAGTTAAATAAACATGTTTGTTATTAAAACACACGTAAAATAAAAATATATGTATTTCAAACAAAAAAGTTATTTTTTTTTTCAATAACTAGTATAACTAGTATCTACTTGTAATTAATAGACATTAAAGAAATTATACTTTCAGAAAAAATAACTTGTTTTTGTGTCCCAATGTATTTAAATCTACTATTTCTATTTTATTAAAAATGTTTACAAGATAAATAATATCATGGTGTTCATATATTTCAAATTTGTAAACTTTAGTGTTATAAATAATAATGGAAGGAAAACAATTTTAATTTAAATACATTATTTGTTTTTAATATGTTTTAACATTGAACAGTGACTTATTGTTAAATAATTATTTTGCCTGATCAAATACATTTATTTTGATGTTTTGTTTCAAAATTCATAACATAAATATAATATTTTTTTGATTTGAAAAAAAATGCATTCAAAGACATGAATATTGAAGGTATTATTTAAAAATAAAGTTTCAATGAATTATACAGTAAATAATAATTTGGTAAATTGGTTAGTTTTGTTTTAAGACATATGTGTATATAAATAAAGTATATATGCATAAAGAATAATTTCTCAAATGACTAGGGTAAATGTGTAAATAAATTCTGTAAATGTCTATGAAGTGCACTTTAAGGCTTAAGCTGTGTGAAATGTATGTTGAAGATCTTCAAAGTCCAACATTCTTGGTTCCGTGCTTAAAGTGTTATCAGAATCATTTAAGGGTTCAAATTGTTCTAAACTTTTAATGAACTCTTCTGTGGATGTAGGTACTAGATTCAGTTCATTACTAAAAACTTCATACACTCCATGAGTCATAAAGGAATCTGGTTGAGAAACATTGGATGTAGATGAAGTAGACACAATTGGATAATCTAAAAGATTTTTTCAAGTAAGTATCAATAAATGTTTATTCTAAAATTAATTCTTACCAATTATAGGTACATCTGAGTGCAAATGATCAGTCATAGAACGTAATCTTTCAGATACAAGACCGTCTACACTTTCCAAAACTGCTTGATTATCTTCGCACATTATCGATTCTTCCATGCTGGAACTCAATAAGAAATCTACCTTTGACGATTGACTGTCAAAGAGATTTAAATTAATAGAACTAGAATGGTGATTTAAATGTTGGGGTGTAGATGTTTTAGGTTCAATAGATTTTGAAGGAGAAGACATAGTCCAAACATTAGAAGATTGTTCAATTTCATATTCGTTTTCAATGTGATGTAAAGTATAAGTACCTCGTGATAAGCCAAACAAATGTCCTAAAGAATCATCAATGAACTGAAATAAATTAAACAATCATAAGAAATTTTGCACCAGAAAAAAAAAGATAAGGTGATTTATTTGTAACTATTTTACCATTTGATTGTTATTTAAAAGATTTGATTCACATTCTGATACTAGTTTTAAAGATTTTGATACACTTTTTAAATTTATAATAAGAGTTTGTAACTCTTTAGAGAATTCTTGTAAATTTCCACTCTCAAGATTACTTGATAATAAATCCCAAACTGATACTGTTCCAGATAATGATTTAATAAGGTTAGATTTTTTTAAATGTTTCATGACCTAAGGTGTAATAATTAAAATTAATTCAACTGTAATATTGAAAAAAAAAAAATTTATATAGTTACTTGTTTCAAATGAATCGCCAAATTTTTCTTTGACTTAATATAACCGCAATGTCGATATTTTGAATTCTCTGTTTGGGTATGAGTTTCTTTTCTACCATTGATTAATTCAACATCAACTGGAATATATTTATATTGAAATGTTAAAAATGCCAAAATAACAGACAACAATGAAAAAGACCTATACATTGAATATTATTAAATATAAATTACTATTTGTTTGTGTTTCTTGAAGGTTTTTAAAAATGTCATGTAATTCTGAATCAACTTCTTGTTCAGCAGAATTAATTTTATGACTAGGAAACCTTTCTAAATGTTCTTGCATGCGTTTATGACCCAAATAAGTTTTACCACATCCTCCACAAACAAAATCCGATTTCACATTATATTTTACTTTTTTTCTAGATCGAATAACTAGAAAATAAATAAATAACAATTATATACTAAAATTAAATTGTACACAGGTAAAGTAAAATATATGATAAACAATGTGTCAATAAATGTAAAATTAAGTTTTTTTTAAGGGTTTTACTATTATAGGTTGTAAAAGAAGTGTTAAGAATATATTTCAAGTACTAATATTTTATTTTACATATTATATAATAATAATCAGTTAGTTTAATATAGGACTAAAGTAATCAAATTTTAATTTAATATATCATTCATTTAATTTATATCAATATTAAAAAAATTAAAAACAAGTACATACCATCATTATCAATTACTGGTAGTGAACTTTTTTTGGTT
This sequence comes from Sipha maydis, assembly GCA_034509805.1. Classification (NCBI taxonomy): domain Eukaryota; kingdom Metazoa; phylum Arthropoda; class Insecta; order Hemiptera; family Aphididae; genus Sipha; species Sipha maydis. The sequence goes on along the minus strand of JASXSY010001858.1, from coordinate 53,252 downwards.
TCAATTGTTTTTTCACCATTCAATAAATGTTTTGGAGGTTTACTCAAGCGACCAGATTTTGTTGATATTAGTGGATATTCAACTATCTGTACAAGTATTATTCAGTTAAATCAAGAAATGGTGAGAAATAACAGAAAGAAAATTAAATTAAGTTACATCTTCTGGTTTCGATGTTTCATTTTGATTTTTTTCAGTCTTAATTTGGTCGGAAATAATTTTTCGGGGTCTTCCTCGTTTTGGTACTTTTATCTCAACAGGCCTTTTTTCTAAATCAGTTGGTCTTACTAAACTAAATGCGAACGCATACATGTTTATGATATTTTTTTTTTATAGGTTTAAAAGGTTTATATTTTCATTAAAGCACATCAAAGCTACATTAAAGCAAAATTTTATGAGAAAAAAAAGTCTCCTTTGAAGTACCACTAGTTACATTTATTAATTTTAAAGCCTTTTACTACTGTGAAAATAATAAAGTAATCATCAGGGCTCAGGACTTAAAGCATTTGTTTATTTTTATTGTTTGACATAAACTATAGCAGAGAATTATGGATATGTATGTCATGTTAAAACACGTTCAACTATGAAATTTGAAAATGCTTTTTTTGACAATTTTTAAAAAAAATGCTTATTTCCTGTTTTTCTGATTAATTTTGCTTTTTTTGCATACTTCTGCTTAATTATAAACAATGACGTAGCCCATTGACCTTTCCCAGACTTTTTAACTATTTATAAATATTGTTTATATTTTATTTTTCACAAAATACTTTGGAAAATCAATAAACAATAAGGCAAAATGTCTCGAAAGTCAAAGTTAATCTTTTTTTATAATATAAATTTATTTATTTTTGATTTTTTAATTGAAAAATTATAATATGAACTACATTTATTTATTTTAATATTTTTTTTAATCTTTAATTTTATATTCAAGACAGTTTCGAAATATAGTATAGAAAAATAAATGGAAAGTTTTTCTAGCCTAGAATATTTATATTTAATCTTTCATTAGACAGTTTTAAGGAAATAAAAATAAATCTTGTTTTAAGTTTTAAATGAACAATAATTAATTGACCCAAATTTATTAACTCACATAGGAGTAGTAATGGAAATGGATAAATAATTTAGAATTCAGAATCTGCTTGAAGTCAGCATTATCAATAATTATACATTACTTTTGTACTTACTGAAAAATGACATTTGTATCAGTTTTTTTGTCATATTTTAATACTTGATCATTGTCATTATTGATATCTTCATCTTTTAATAATGACGATAGATCGCTTATAGATTTTTCTGAAAATGTACTGCTATGGGCCCTTTAACAATTTAAATATACATATTATTTACTAGTTTTATAGGTAAAACATTACGGAACTCACTCAGCATTTTGTTTACGATTTCCTGCTACATTGTGCACAGTTTTTCTATAGGGCAATTGCCTAGCTGACTTGTTACTATTTTTTCTAGAATTTACTGGTAGAATAGTTTCTCTGTTTACCATTGTAGAATGGTCCTCAACGTTTGGAACATAAAAGTTGTATGCTAGCGGTTCATCAGAAGTTATTTGTTGTGACATTTGTGGGTTACTTTCCTCAGAAAGTTCTGGTACTACATTTAATATGTAGACTGGATAATTTTCCAAGTTTTGTAAGTCCATATCTAAAACAAAATATTATCGAATCGAAAATTGGAATATTTTTTTGATACAGTTACTGAAATACTTACTCGTTGGTGGACGATAAATGATTCGAATCAGTTATAATTTTCAACCATGGATTCATACAAGCAAAAATTATTAGTTAATACAAATAATAATTTACGTTTTCTACACGGAAATAAATTTTTGAGTTTAAATCCACATTTATCTTACGCGCCAGATAATTGATAACGATAATAATTTTGATAAAATCACAAAATAATTTATTCTGTGATAAAACGCAGTGTACTCCATTAATATTGTATTTTTTTTCGAAACACTGGATTTCAGATGATGTTTTTAAAAAAAACAAAACAAATTAATACTTACGAATGTATCACCTGAAAACGTTCAAAATACTACAAATGTTTTTGATCACAAGTTATTAGCGAAGAGATATTTTTTTGTTTTTGTTCTGTTTGATTTCGTAACCAATTCACAATTCTGATATTCATTATACTATTTTGATGAACATAATTTTTTTTCAATTTTATTAATTAGTTCAATTTTACATCAGATTATTGCAATGGATTTACTCGGCTCGATAATGGAATCAATGGAAAAGCCACCAACCGTGGATACTAAAGAAAAATTAAGACAAAAAAGTTAGTTTTAATGAAATTAATATATAAATGTATCTACAACGTTGTCAAACTAAACATTAAAAAAAAATTTTTTTTAGAAGCCCAGGAAGCATATTTGAAACAACAGAATAAGGAAAAAGAAAGAATGATAAAGTTTCGAAATGAAGTAATAATTCAGTGTATTATAAATTATAATTATTTGAATTTCTTATGATAGGAATTTTGTTCTAAATGATTAATATTATTCATAAACTTATTATTCAAAGGATATTACAATTTTTTTACTGTTACTTAAATAATTATTAGTTCTCTATTATTTTTAAATTTTCCTCATCTAATAAATTTAAAGTATTTTTAGTTTGTTGTCTTGTGTAATGTATTTGTATCAATTATAATTTGAATTATTTTATTTTTTATGAATATTATTTTTGAAAATTTATAATAATGAAAACTGTTCAAATTAAAAATGTATCAATTTAAAATGTAAACCCTATGAATTAATGTAGCATTTCATTTTAGACGGAGATAAAAGTGACAAAATTTGTTCAAGATGACAACCAGACACGATTAAAATTCCCTCCCTTGAATAAAGTGCTACGAAATATTGTGTAATAAAAATATTTAGTTGACATTTTTTATTGGAAATTATATTATTATATTTTTTAGACATGAAATTTCAGAAGATGCTGGAATGTTGGCATATTCTTTTGGTGAAGAAGAAGTTGATCGATATATTATGGTATTTAAAAAAGACTTTCCACCCTCTGAAGATGAATTAAATGCTCTACGGAATGGTCAAGAATGGAATGATGAAATTGCTAAAAGATTATTGGCACAAGTATGTTTATGTTAATGAATTTATAATATTAATATTAGATTTTGTAGTACCAATTTGAACACCATACAAAGATAACTTGAAAACTTGTCTTAAGTCAATACTTTTACTTCATTTTTAATAATGTTAATATTTTAATAGTGTTTTGGTAATTTTTTGCAAATATTGAAGTTATAATTATAGTTAGACAAATATTCTTCTATATCTAATATTAATTTATAAACATAAAAATTGTTATTTTTGTTAACAAGAGTATGTACTATGACACAACATATATTTTTTAAATAATATTCGGAAACATTTTAAAAACATTGTATTTTTATTACTTAAATTATCTAAGTTATTCATATTAAACCAAGATACATATTTATTTATTAGCTCTACCGTTGATTCAATATTATATTTTATGAGTATAATGTTTTTTGAATGTTTAGAGACAACAAAGTAAAATTGAAGAGATGTTAGACGAACAAAAACGAATGATGCAAAAACGGACTAACCAAGACAAGCCTAAGTATAATTACAAAGAAAAATTTCAACATCTTGTTGGATTGGAAGCAGCTGAGCAAGCAGCACGAAAAACAGAAACTAATAAATCTTACGGATTTGGTAAATTTAGAGTTTATTATTTACTGTAAATATTTTGGTTTTAAATTTTGTTATGTTTAATGAATTAACCCAAATTACTTTTTAGTGCCTAGTGAAAATAAAAAAGATTTAAGATCAATTGAGCAAACACTAGCAGATATTCGTGAAAAAAAACGAATGAAAATGGAAAATGAAAATTCTCAAAGTCCATCATTAAAAGCTGATTGATATGTTAATATTATAGTTATTAGTTATTGTTTATTTTTGCTGTTAAAAATAGGTTTATTAAATCAGACAAAATTAAAAATAATAGCTTATAATAACCGTCAATCACATATAATTTAATAAAAATAAATAGTTTAATTTTAATTTTATTTGAATACTATTCTATATATACTGAGTATTCTTAAAAAAATACTAAAATATATTTGATTCTTTTAAAATATGTTTTAATTGTTCTTTATACTGTATTCTATTTAATGTACTACTAATGCTATTCATAAACAGCAATATTATATTTTGTGTATCTTTAATAGTTTAGATAAATTGTTCTTGACATATATACCTAGTAATAAATGTAGATATTAACAAAAAATTCATATTTTCTTATGTCCAATTTATTATAATATAACTTACTATGATACTTACTCATGTATAATTATATTAGATGAATGATAATTCATTTGAAGAATCAATTTTTTAAATTAACTGTTATATTAGTATGTATGTGTCGATTGCAGCTTCTATAGAATAATATTTATTATTTTTCATTTGGATTGCGATGTTTTCTTTTTTTTAATGTTTTATATTAATTTCCTTTTATTAAAAATTTTTCAAACTCTCAGTTTAATTATTTATATTTGGTTTATTATCAGCTATATTTCTGTTTAGGAAGTCTCCCTTTTCTGTGCTGCTAATCATATTTTATGTCTTCAGCTTAAAATGTTATTAATTGCCTGATAAACTTGAAGTTGTGTTCGTCATTAATCCTATGTTGTAGTGTAAATCTTTATTTTTCCATTTTTATTTATACATTTTGTAACTTCTTACTGAGTTTTCAATGTATATGTTACAGTTAAAGTGTTGAATCAGTTAGTTTATGAAATAACTAGGTAATTTATAAAATAACTAAAGTTTGTAGGTATTGTATATAATTTATACTTTAACTAGTTATTTTATACATTCCCTGACATCACTTTGTTAATGTCTCAAATTGTAAATATCATGATAAATAAATATAGTTCCAACATTTTCAACAATTTAATATTTGTTTGCTGTAGAAGCTGTTCCAAATGAAGGTGTTACATTAAGATCTGCGGCAACTGCGCAGTCTCTGGGAACTAGTCAGGGTTTTTTTAAGTGTACTTGTACCAAAAAATGTGACACAAAGCGATGTGTTTGTAGAAAAAATGAGGTATTGTGCAACTCTCAATGTCATAATAGCCTTACATGTACAAATAAATAAATAATATAACTACAATTAATTCAGTAAAATAAAATATTTTAATATATATTTAAAATTTTAATGTATTTTATACTTAAGCGGATAGCAAACTGAAATTGTATAGAATAAATAGATAGTCTATGAAATAACTAGTTAAAGTACAGTTTTCGTGTATTATTTCATACTTTAGCTAACATTCGTAGGTAATTCATGAAAGAACGGAATTCAACACTTTAGCTGTAACATATACATAAAATATACTCTTGAAAACAAATAAAATGTATAGCTAACTGTGTAAAATTTTTATATTAACAGTTAATAAGTTTCTTGTTGATATGAACTCCTACAAAAACCGAAATATTGAGGTCTATAATTTTATTGTTGTTGTTTTTGTTAGTACCTATGATAGATTTTATATTACTTTTATTTGTAAATAATTAAAGAGATTAACTTTATTGTTAACACAATATTTTCTCTATTTGTGATTAAATACTGTATATTTGCCCTAATAACTAGCTATATTTTACATTTAGCATCCTACTGTATATTTGTTATCTATAACTAAACAGTTGGTAGAATTCCCTCTCTCAATACATAATAATAGTTTGATCTGTTAAAGTTAATTAATTAAATCAATGGTTATACCACTATATTTTTTTAGAAAAATTATTTAAAAATGTTTAATTATTTGATATTACATCATCTAACCGAATAATGAAATTCTAAGTTACCTTTACTAATATAGTGCGAATATATATTCTTTAGTTAAAGAGACTGATCAATCCATCCTTTTTTTTTTCAGAATTTCAAATCATAATATTATTCTTAAAATAAGAATAACTAATCCCCGTGTTCAGGTCCCCAATGCCACACTACCGCAGTGGCAATATTAAAATCGCATACCTGAACACATTGTGGCGGTGCAGATTTTTATCCAGTATAAACTTAATATATTTATGTATTACGTACAATAATTGTATAGTTAATTAATTAATTCCTATGTCATATAGTATATTATTTTATAAATTGACTATTTATATAGTACGTTTGTACTATATTAAGTACTTATACTATTATACATATTATATTCATAATATGAATTATTTTCAGTTAAGTTAAATAATGTATTAAACCATAACTTGCATAGTTTCTAGGAAATAATCGAAGTCAAGACTAATGTACACCATATATATATATATATATATATATTAGGTAGTATAGGTACTATCAGCATCTATTTGATAAGCTCGCAAGAAAAAGTAATTTGATGTAGGTAAATTAATGTCAATTGAAAATACCGCTGCACGATGGCGGTGATATTGAGAATGCTGCGGTTTTTATAAATATCGCACAATATTTTACCGCTACAGTGTGTGGACTCCCATTACAACCACAATAATAGAGGGAAAACCTGGAAGAGGAAGGCCCAGTACTCCATTTATGAAGCAGGTGATGGAAGATACCGGGATATGACGAGGATTATATGTGGAGAGAAACATCAATAATCATTTAACCAATCATTGGATTGAAAAAAAAAAAGGTAATTTGGATGATTTTAATAAAAATAATATTTAAATTGTATTATAAAAAAAAAAAAAACACATACAATGTGTAAAAACAAAACGTATTATTAAAAGTACTACCATTACACTTTCGCAGTTTGTTGTGATAATTGATTTTCAAAAATACCGCCTGGAAGCCGGTGAGATTGTAAGTAAATTATCGCTGGTTCAACGTAGCCTCCCTGCCATGTGTATTATGTTTACAAAAACCTAACCTATAAAAACGACGTCCACTATCTTTCCGAGTGTTGGTGTTCTCTCGAAATGTACATCTAGTTTTCGTGTATCGTCCGGTAACATTATTTCGTCAAAATGGTAAGTTTCATCCATCTTAATCCGAACAATCGCCCATCCGTCGGCGAATGCATTATTAAATACTAACGCGGATGAAATGCTTTTCTCGATTTTCATTTTTACGTACGTTATATGTTTGGGTACGGTACGAAATATACCCTGTCGTACCTACGCACATAGTTCCTCGGGTCGATCTAATGTTGAGAATGATATGACAACGGTCGATCCGTTCGATTTTTGACTATTTTTCCTGTGGATTGTATTCACCAGATGCGATCTACTGACTGTTATTATTTATTTTTTTTTATCTGTGGTCGCGTCTCCGATGTAGGCGGTTGTTCGGCTAGTTGAAATGTATATTTGTTTGTGTACAGAACATGTTACTTATGATCATCTATTTGTGTAGGCTAGGGGTCCGAAGAAGCATTTGAAGCGTTTAAACGCACCTAAAGCATGGATGTTGGACAAATTGGGAGGTGTCTTCGCACCGCGTCCCAGCACTGGTCCCCACAAACTCCGTGAATCACTTCCGTTATTGATTTTCTTGCGTAACCGTTTGAAGTATGCACTTACTGGAGCTGAAGTTACTAAGATCGTCATGCAAAGGTTGATCAAGGTTGATGGCAAAGTCCGTACCGACCCTAATTACCCTGCTGGATTCATGGGTTAGTTTAATTCTGTTTGAATCTTAATATCTGTTTTATTTAGTATCCAATATTTTAATACCTTAATATTTTAACGTGATTCAGTACCTAACTTCCAAATTTAAACATGTACACTTGTGATTGTGTTAGTTCAAATTCTATTTTGAACACATATCTGGTTCTTCCGTGTATCATAGTTTTTGCTTACAATCTAATTGAATTGACTTCTTAATAAATAATACTTTACTTTTAAATTATATCTGTTAGGTTATGTTATGGTGTACAATTTTTTTTCTATTTTAATGCATATAATAATATTTTTAAGTGCATAAGTGTTTGTATATTTAGTTTTACAAATCCGTCACCTTATTTGTTATTATAAATGTTACTTTAAAATTGATTTTCAAATTTTATTATAAAAATCAGTTTTTTTATACTCTGGTTTAAATTTATTCAAAAAATAATTGAGTATTAATATTAGTTTCAGTTAAATATCATTTTTAAGTAATTTCAATTATTATTTTTATCATTTATTTTTTTTAACTAAGATTTAATGATTTAATTGGTTTCATAGTTTGAAAGTGAAACTTCATTCTTAATCATAAAAAAGTAATTATACTGATTACTCATCATGATTTATTGTCTTTAAAATATTGTTTATTATCATTATTAAATATTAATATAGGTTTAAAATAAAAATAAATATTTCTTTTTATTAAATTATTAAACTTGTTAGTTATTTAATTTTTATTTTCAGACATTTTAATAATTTAATTAAATTGTAACCAAATTTAATTTGGATTGGTTTTCAATATTTTTTGTATCTTTACAGATGTTATTTCTATCCAAAAGACTGGTGAGCATTTCAGATTAATCTATGATGTAAAAGGTCGTTTCACCATTCACAGAATTACTCCTGAGGAAGCTAAAGTAATTAAATTAAACATAAATTATTGTAATAAACTTTGGCTATTATATAGTTTTGCATTTTATTATAGTACAAGTTATGTAAAGTAAAGAGAGTCCAAACTGGACCTAAGGGTGTTCCATTCTTAACAACTCATGATGGTCGTACCATCCGTTACCCTGACCCAAACATCAAGGTTAATGATACAATTAGGTACGATATCGCAACATCTAAAATTTTGGATCATATTCGTTTTGAAACTGGTAAGTAAAATATTTTATAGATGTAGTATAATTATATTATCATTTGTAAAAATTTGTATTATTAATATTTTATTATAGGAAATTTGTGCATGATTACTGGAGGTCGTAACTTGGGGCGTGTTGGTATTGTTACCAACCGGGAAAGACATCCAGGATCTTTTGATATAGTTCACATTAAGGATGCTAATGAACACATTTTTGCCACACGGTGAGTTTTTCTATCTGTTTTAAATTTGATTTTAGAAATAATTTTTTAATTGTATAATGATAAACTTTTTTTATAACTTAATAATTGGATATAATATAATAAACAGCAACTTTTTTAAAATTTTTAATTATTATCAATATTATTTAATAATATAAATTCATAATAGTTTTTTAGATTTAAAATTTCTTATTTACATATTTTAAGTAATTCCTTAAAAAAATTGTTTTGTAACTAGATTGAATTCTATCACAATTTTTTGTGTTTTGTGTATTTCTTATCCTAGTAATTTGATGTTTTTATTCTAAGATTTATTGTTTTTTTTTTTAAATATGACTAATGGTACTTTGTTGATATATACTAATATTGAAATACTTTGCTATTAAAAAGTAGCTGCTTAGTCATTTATAAATTTTGTGTGAAATCATAATCATTTAATTTTGTTATGAATTATTTAAAGGAAATCTATTTTCTTAAATTGTATGTTACAATTATTAACTTTCATAAATAACTTGATGATGATTTTCTTGTACATTTTATTTGTATGTTAATAAGTATTTATTGAATAATAAATTTAAATAAGTCATATTTTGTAATTTTAGGTTGAACAATGTATTTATTATTGGAAAGGGGCAAAAGAATTACATTTCTCTTCCAAGGAGCAAAGGAGTTAAGTTGACAATTGCTGAAGAACGTGACAAGCGTTTGGCTGCCAAGACCAAGTCCAGCAAACGTTAAAATTGTTTTTGCCTATTCATGTGATTTGAATAAATTGACTCATAAAATACTAATATGTATTAAATTGTTTTTTCTATATTCCATATAATGTTTGTTTATTTATTGAAAAATAGAAGATGACCTAATGAAAATTAACATAAAATCTTCAACAAAAATAAGCAATTATTGTATAGTCTTTATTACAGACCTTTTATTTTGAAGGGGGGGTATATAATATGTTATAAAAGTAAATAATTAATAAATAAATGACCTTTTTTTTTTAATGTAAACATTTTAACTCGTGGAGGGGCGCGAGTGTACCTCCCTGATGTAAAAACTGATTGTGTACATTTATATTTTATATTTTAAATAAATAACAATTTTGCTTAATTTAAATGCTATTGAAATAAAATAATTACATATAATTATAGGTGTTAAAGATAAATAGAGAATAAATAACTGTAATTGTATGCATTATGAACAAGTGTATATATGGCAAGTAATGTTAATTAATGAGCTGATAAAAACAAATTTTTGTCTGTCTACTGCAGCGGTTCTCTACCTCTGATATATATCTAACATATATCTAATGGTATGCGAAAAACTCACAGGTGGTATGTGATTACTATTTATGAAATAGTTTTATTTCTATTATTATTAAATATTTATTTGTTTATTTGATAATATTAGCTGGTTTTATAAATAACAGGATTAAAGTGAATGTTGTAGAGATAAAGTTTCCGACCTAGAGTATGGTATTGGCATCCTGATTCATTCAATTCAACATAAATTGTCTCATTAGATTAATATTTTACGTTATGTTACTTTTTGTGCATTAAATGCTTATGTATTTATGTAGTTTAAATTAATTATAATAAGGGTTTCATTTATGTACAATAATGTATTTGTTGATATGTGAAAAAAAAAGTTATTTAGTCAAGTAGTACGTAAACATTTTTTATAATACATAAGTTGTATGTGGTTATTAAAAGGTTAACTGAAAGAATTGCTGATCATACTACATCTGCTAGTTTAATATAGTTTACTTATTTTTTAACATAGATACCTTGAGTTCTTTTAGCTTTTCATAATCTTTTTCTCTTCAATGTCCTTAATAATTGAGAGAAACAAAAAGTTCTTAATAAAATGATTTACTAATAGTTGACTAAATAAAATTTTTGATTTCATTGTAAACCATAAAATTCATAATCGCCAAGACTTGAAATATACAATTAGTTTTTGACTCTGTTCGTTTAAATTTTTAAAAAAAGAAACCATTTATGGATATTTGATTATTATTTTCTTAGGTTTTGGTTTGATTCAATAATATCCTGAAAGTTGAATACGAATACTAAGTTTCTTATATACATATGTATCTTATTAATAATTAAAAAGAAAATTAGATTAAAAAAAAGTTCTATGTGTGTGATTATTTAATTTTGACATAATTTAAACTGTAAAAAAGATATATCCTTTAATGGTTCATAAAACTTTCGAATCGATATTAAGTATTTCAAAATTGAATACAAGATTTTTTATAAGATTTTTGCAGCAAAAAAAAAAAAAAAAAATTGCTTACAGAAAAAAAGGAAAACAGTTTTTAAGCGTGAAAAATTAATTTTGATGAAATCAGGTATTTTAACGAATTTTTATTATATGATACAGTGAAAACTGTCTAAGGCGGAATTACATGTGACCAACAAGAAATTTCACTTTAAGCAGTTTTCCGCTTTATTGAATAAAGCGGAAATATTCCGGATTATTAAATTCAAATAAATAGGAAATACCAAAGAATATTTTCAAATTATTATTTTTTGTTCATGCTTAACACGTGAAATGACGATTGAACGAATATTGAAAATAAAATAATAATTGGTCGGGCATTTCGTTGTTCTCTGCGTATCATTTTAATACATTTTCACAAGTTCTCATCGCGCTGTATTTTTAATGCGCTGTAGCCAACGTGCACGCGTTCATTTTACGGCGCGACATTCGTGTGTTTTGTTTAATTCATTTGAATGTACTTTAATTAACAAATCGGACTGTAAAAGTTCGGACCGACACATACTAGTAATCATTTACCACGAACACACCAATTCCCCTGGAAGTTTTTTGTCTAACATTTCATTTGAAAATAATAATTAAATTAAGGGGGAAAAATGGTTTAAACGCATTACACAGGAACACTTACATTTATTTTTAAATACTATTGCGCATTGGCGAGTAATGACACATAATGTTCAATATACTATACATATATATCATTATAAATTGTTCAAGTGAAAATAAAAAAATAAAAGTTTTTCAGATTGAATGATAATAATATTACAATAACCATGTTAAACCGTATGAGTCTTAAAACATTACTTACACGCTAAATTAGTTATTAAACTAGTTGAAAATATCACAAACGAAACAACAACATTTTTTTAATTTCGCATCATCTGTTGTCGGGTACAAAAATAAAATGCAAATACTCGCGGTCGTTCACACGGGTACATGCATTTTAAACAAGCTCTTCGGCATTGTCTGAGCGTGCCTCGACTTCATGTGTCTGTCCAAGTCTCTTTTGCGCACCAGTATCTTACCGCAACAATCGCACCTGCAACAACGAAACCGTATTGGTTACCATTTCGTTCAGTCGGAGAAAAGAAAATAATTCGCCGCGCGGTATTAACGCACTTGTACGGTGTGTCTCCTTCGGCGTGTAGCCGCACGTGTTTGTTCAAATTGCTCGGATCGCCGAACGGTCGGTAGCAGTATTTGCATTTCAGCGGCTTGAAACCGGTGTGGGTCCTGCAAACAAGCGGAAAATGATGACGTTAAGACTTTATGTTATTTCAAGTGACCACCAACAATGCGAACAAGGTTAATTTCATTAGAGTCGGTGTAGGGCTTAGGGGAAAAAAACACAGGTTTGTGTTACCCACCGGTTTTGGGTCGTTCGTCTGTGGACCGCTAGCACGATGAACACGAATCGGTATGTTAGATTTTCTCATTATCGCGGCCAAGTTATTTTTCCATAGACATTGTTCGAATGCGGCGATGCACAAAACGCAGCAGGTAGAAACCAGGTCTGCGAAAATCGTAAGACACCAACTGAACGGTCATCGCGACTAAAACCACGTAACAGTTAGCACGTGTTATTGCAGTCGCGGAACGGTGCGCGACGTTCGCATATTTTGTATAATAATATTTACCGACTTGGTCTTTCTGTGCCATACTGTATGTGCATTCAGATAAAATGCGAAGGGCTACGGGAAAAACACGATAATAGTCCAAAAAAGATGAAAAAAAAATCTGTTAATCGTATCATCTTGTCATTTGTTTCGAAAAGCGAATTTTATTTAATTTTTTTTAATTATTTCGTACTTTATCTCTTAGTTTTTCGAGTTCTGAAACTTTAAAACCGGAGCAATACTAAACAGTTTAGGATTATTGATTATTATCGTTTTCTTCCCCTGTAGTGCTTCGTACGTATTCGAACGCCTACAACCACGTGGAGATCGCCGCGAATTTCAACTACGCACGGTGCGTCCAACTTAGAATTTTTACGCGGGACCGGAGCCGCCACAGCAGAGATTCGTTTTCAGACAAGTACCACGGAATCGAGCGAAATAAAACGTAAAATTGTCAGAAAAGTCAACGCCACGCGAACGTCGTAAGTCCGACTACCAACACAAGACGTTCGTCGTAACGATTTTCCATTCGTTCACTTCCTTGTATGTTTCGCGTAACAACTAGAAACAACTTTCGATTCCCTACAGGCGCGGATCCAAGGGGTCATAGCCCCCCCTGTATACTTTGGTGAATTTTCTAGTATGTCTATTTTCGGAAGCCGATAAAATGTATTATTTTGCCGATAGTGTTTTGGAGGTGAGGTGTCCGTTTTTATTGGTCGCCGTCAAAAAGCTAGTTTTGTGTAACATTTTTTATATTTTATTATTAATTATCATTATACATCACGTATCATTATCAATTAAACCATTTATATTACTAGCCTAATTATTATACTGACAAATATTAATCAAAAAGACGAAATGATTTTGTAACATTTTTACTTATTTTTACCTTAAGTTCTATGAATTTTACTGCACTGATAAACTGGAATTTAAATAATAATATTTACCTATTAGTATTTGCATTGTTATTATCAGACTTTGTATGAAATCTTATTCAAGATACTCCCCCCCCCACCGGTAAATATGTTTTGAATTCGCGTCTGGTCCCATGATAGAACGTAATAACCTGATAAGGGTTTTGTCGTAAGAAAGTTTGTCTTGGCGAACGCTACGGTTGTACTAGAGCAGTTCCCCTATCGGTACCCGAACACGGAAACCGGTGCACGCATTACGGTACCAGCACGGCGACCGAGTCCCGCCGCGGGCACCTCTTTCCCATAGCCCTTGCGCTCCCGCCGTTACCTGATGTGAATCTTGAGCCCGTACTTCCGGGAGTAGACTTTCCCGCAGTATATGCACAGGTGTCCCTGGTCGGAGTGGCCAAGGTTGCTGACTATGGTCTCCATCTCGGCGCACCGTCGATCGAAGAACGTCGTGTCTCCGTCGTCGCCACCGCCACCGCCGCCGACGCTTCTGCACCGTCCGTCCGGCGGTAATAGTGTCCGGTCGGACGGCGACGGGCCGGAAACGAGCTGTGGTGGCGCGCAGCCGCCGTCGCTGCTGGCCGACGACTCGGGCGAGTACGGCCGGAAAGCCGACCTCCCGGCGGCGCACGGCTTCGGCTGCTGTGCCGCCGCCGTCCTCGACTCGGCGGGCGACAGGCTGAACCGGAACGACGCCTCGATGGTCCGGTCGACGGCACCGGTGGCCGCTACCAGTCTGGACCAGAGTTCGGCGCGCGGCGACCGGCCGCAGTCCAGCGCCAAGTGGATCTTCAACGGGTTGGGCTTCTCGCACGCGTAACCGCACTCGTGGCACACGTACATCCTCTCGTCTGCGCAAACAGGCGTTTTACTGTAGTTATCTACCGGTCCGCGAGGTGATGCGCTACAAGTGGTTTCCACCGTCGTTTTACGAATCGCGACCCCCTAAGTAATTTTTTTTTTTTTTCGCGCAGTCTTTTTCAACATTTTTTTTTTTTTTATACAGAAATGTTAGATATATTACGCTTAAACATATTATTCGCACGTATGCGTAGTGTATAGAAAATTTAAATTGTATTTAATTACTCTGGTGACCCATCGATTATTCCCGCGATTCCTACAGTCCTAGTTTGAAAACCGCCGGTGTACTATTTTCGAGCGCGTGCTGCAAAAGTTGTGAGAGAAGAAAAAAAATCATTCCGAGTTGTTCGCGGGTCAACTGCAATAAGATTGTCGGATCTCCATTGAACGGTATGCTTTTTCTTATTGTAAGCAGTAACACCGACTTGGTATTCAATTCGTGACATTTAGTGTTTACACGTGCACGTGATTATTACAGTTTTTTAATTTTATTTAGTTCAAGTAAAAATTATCAAATCAATCTCAACGTTTACAACGATATAGTCGACGGGACAGCCTTTGTCAATCAGAATTTGTGCAACTTAACCTTGTTACTATAACGTATAAGCTTTAATCGGATTTTTAAAATATCCGATGGTAAGATTGGAAGCGAACGTTAGAGGTCATTAAGAATCATTAAGAAGTTAAAATGCGTATTGAATTTACAAGAGTACAGTTGAAAACGAAAAGATTTATTATGCGTAACCGTGGAAGGCAAATGATTTTTACAGTGCCAGCATCCGTTAATATCGGTATTACAAAAAAATAACGAGTTCTGTGTTAGACGGAAAAACGAAGACAGCATACGAGTATATACGAGAAAGACCTATCTGATATTCATACGAAAACATAAGCGATCCGGCCGCGATCCTATCGGTTTTCGAATTCTCTATAGTCTCGCAAGTTCAACAATATGGACGTATACTATTTTGTCCGGCTCGTGGGCGCATTACCGTTCGGTCGGGATTTCGCGGTAGCATTTGTTTGTCGCCGATCGGATTCGTATGAGCCGTGTGTACAGTAAGCCTTGCAAAACGACACGAATAGCCGCACGGCTCTGATCGGACGCACGCGCGATTTCCCCGGTACCTTTCAACGGCCGAGAGCGGTGTTCGTTCGGAGGGATGATTTTTTTTTTTTAAGAACCAAATCGCGTCCCGAGGGCATAAAAGCTTTTTCTACCCCGCGCCAGTTCGTTGAAAACAACCAACTTCCCGTCGCGGGACGCTAGCGTCCAACACGAGGACGGGGCCCGATGACTAGTTCGGACCGGGTCGTCGCCGGCGGGTAAAGGACGGCGGCTGACACTCACCTCTTATGTTGACGGGCGTGAGAAAGGGCACGTGCAACATCAGTTGCAGGTCGTGCGGGAACCACATCTTGAGCGGCTGTCCGGGCAGCACGGCGGCGGTGGTGTGCAGCACTACGGTGCCGCTGGCGGCTAGCAGCGCGAGCCGACAGTTGTACGTGTGACAGTCGTCGGCCAGCGGCACGGACAGTATCCAACAGCTGCAGCCGGTCGCGGTGGGACAGCGGGACGGCGGCACGTTCTCGCACACCAAACGTCCCTCGTCGTCAGTGGACACCAGCATCTGCAAATCGGCAACGACCACGCGTTAGAAAACCACAACACTCGACAACACCACAGACGTTCAAACCCCGTAGTGTTGAAAACCATTGTATCAGTCTCGGACGACGAAGCTTTTTAAGCTTTAACTAGTCAACAATTTAGACTTGTGTAAATGATTCCACGGGAAATATGAAAATAATCGAGATAAAAGGCAAACAAAAACGTTCTTCTTCATTTCAATACGTGCATTTAGACTCACCACATCTATTGTGCATTCTTCTACGAGTTTACATACTCGCTGTTTTTAAAATGCCTAAAAACCTTCGCTCGTTGAAAACGAATAAACTTTTTAATGATGCTTTGCCGTGAGATCGAAAAATCTCAATCATCAACTGTATAGTTCTGCAGCAGAAATCGATCGGACAACGAATTTCGTTGCAATCGAACGGAACGCCGAAAAGCCGCAAAGTCGCGCGAAGCTTGAAAAGATTTCGTCGGCCGTTCAGCGACACCGGGCGAACCCTAATCATCGCGCAATACGCGGCACGTGCTTCGATCTAAGTACGGACGTACGCTTACCTTGTATTTTCGGTTGCCGGAACAAGGCGACGAGGGCCGCGGCCGGTTGGCTAGATGTTGCACGTGGCTCCCGAGCACGTCGGCCACGTCGACGGGCGCCGTGCAGCAGTTGGCCGGCAGGTAGGCGGCGGCCACGGCACGCGTCCCGCACTCGCCGTCGGTCGGCTGATCCATGGACGGCGCGCGGCGGCCGGGACGACTGGTCTTTACGGTCGGGACGGAAACTGTTGGTCCGGGCACTGGCGTGTGAGCGGCGCGCGCGTTGGTGCTGTACGGTCGGAGGACCTGCTGGACGAATGCTCGCTGGTCGGCAAGTGGTGCAACCTGTTCCGGTGTGCTCGGGCGGCTGCCGATGTCGCGTCCGCGGAGGGTGCAAAGAGGGTGGAGCGAAGAAGGCGCGGTCGCGCCACCACAAACAAAATAAAGCACTCGCGCCCCGCGTCCATGTACCACCACCTTGCGCTTCACAAAACCGTACGGACTTCGCGTATTCTGCACGCGTTGTGCGCGCGCGTATTCGTATGGGTCGCAGCTGACCTCGTCCCCCGATTTTACTTGTTATTTTTTTTTTTTTCACGCACCGTGTTTAATACGGAAATATTATACACATTATACGTACCGCGTTTTATTACGCTCGCGGTGATGGCGGTGGTGGGTCTCTTGGTTCTACAGCAGTATAATTGAACCCCGTGATTCGTCAACCCTTGTTTCGGCGGGGGCAAATGTGCGCGCGCGAAGGGCGGAGGCGACGACCGGACCGACCGCGGACGACGGCGAGTGCGCGGGCGAGATGAAAAATTTCGCGCGAAAAAACCACGCGTCTGGTAGTAGTGCGCGTAGATCCGTGTTTTCTCGCGCACAGCTATACGCACAAATACACCTTACGGCTTTACGTATGACTTACGACCTACGTGAAATAATTCGTTGACAATTTCGTTTCACGTCCGCTGGACGTTTCATCTAACTTTTTCCGGAACCCGTTTTAACCCAAGTCCATTTGATTATTTTTTACGAAACCCAAAATACGTACACTAACAGAGGTGACTACTGTTTTGTAGTTCATAGCAGTCGTTAGTCGAACGTCTGCATCAAAAATCCCGCATATTACATGCAAAAATAATAATTTTACTATCCCTTCAATTAAAACACTAAAATCTAGTAGATATTTCGGTAAAGCAGACCTTCAAAAATATATCCCACCCAATATTATTAACTTTAAATATTATACAAGATACAAACTTCCAATCAAAATATTGCTACTATGTTCACTAGACTAAATTTGATGTTTATCTTTTATTCTCCCTATTAGTATAAATTTAATAATCACTTCTATATTATCACGTTACTATAACATAAATTACTAATTATCTATAAGTACGAGTATACTATTTTTATATTTTATATTTTTATATACACGTGTTTTTGTTTATGTATTTTTATATATATTATATACACAATTATCAAATTGTGTTTCTTTTTTCCTCATATACTTTTTAAGATTTTTTTTAATAATAAATAATTACAAAATTGATTAGACCCCAATTTCACCAATACGAGGTTAATCCTCACTGGTGAATTTGGCCAATTAATACTCCTTGTAAAATTGTACACGGTTAAATTGTTAAGTATTATTTTAGTATTTATAAGTTACATTATTACTATTATAAGATGTTCAAACTGTTTTTTCTGGAAAAAAAAGGAAATGCGCTTATGGAAATAAACGCTTCGTTTGAACGTTGACCATTTTAAATGTAGAGATTATCGCATTTTTAACTTCAATATATCTATACTGATGCATAATTATTTCACGTGTACAAATTAAAAATGTGCCGCTAGAGTTTCAATAAGAGTAGCAAAAAAGCATTTAAAAAAAGTTTAATATACATTACAAGGAATAGAGCAGTTAAATAAAATAAATTAGAACAGTAATTAGAAGCTTCCTTAAACGCAAGACAATAAACTGTTATAAGTATTATAGAAAAATTATAAAACGGTGTTAATTTCGAAGCTCAGGAAGTTTTTGAAAATGTATAACACGATAATTATGTATTTTTATTTATTTTAGCCAAATGAATCACAGTTACTTGAAAACAATAAGTAAATTATTATAATAATAATAACAATAGTTGATACGCATAAATATGAAACTATTCGGTAGATTAGTATAATCAATCAATTTTCAATTTTTTTAAAACCTTAAGAAATGTTAGAAACAATAAATTATAATTAATTTAAAGGAAAAATATTTTTTACAACAAAATTTAAAATTATTAATGTTATTGTACAATATTTATTTTATTTTTTTCTACATTTAGCTTTTTTTTCATTAATTACCATGGCTTGAACAAAAAACCAAGAGACATTTTTTACATAAATAAATTCATAACTCATTTTATTATATTAATGAAAAAGAAAAATGAGTTTAATAGAAATATTAAACCTATACATTCAGGTACTTAAAGTAATTAATCTTTCACTTTGAGTACAATAGTAATGCATTTTAAATAAATAATATTTGTATTCTAATACTGCCAGAGCATATTAATAATATTGTATCATTAAAATAACCAATGTAGTAGGATATAAAATGAAAATATACGAAGATCTTATTTTATAATAAATTATTATGGCAAATGACTTGTTAAGTCGCTTGGTGCTTTTGAGTTTACTATTTCAAGTTTATTTCAAGTTTCTTTTTAAGTCAGTTTATTGAGTAGGTATATATTTTTCACATTTCGACTAACCATTTTTTATACGATGGAAAAATAAGTTTCTATAATATACTTAGTCTTAGATTTTACCAAGATTATTACAAAGCTCTTTAAATATTCGTAAACTTCAACGAATAGTGAAGTACGTAGGATTTAATTTCGTGGGGAGGAGGATTTTATAATTAGATATTAGGTTCAATTAGTATTATAAAATAATTTTAATAATTATAATGTCTTGTAAATTATATAAATAAAAATCTAATTTTTAAGGCAGCTCTACAAAATAATTGATTACAGTCTTTTGAAATACTTAGAGGAATTGATTTGTTGTTTAATTTTTTTAGTCGATTTTCGTTTATTATATTTCTCAAGTACGACTTCAAACGGTACTGGTAAATTTTCTAATATTGACATCAAGAACCATTTGCTAGGAAAAGATTCAACGAATACATTATTCAAAGCATCAATATCAAAATTTAAACGCTCATTCCGAGGAACATTTTTTTAAATTTTTTGTCCATAATTTTTACTCTGGTTCAAACGTTTTGTAACCGGGTAAAATTTGTTTACAAAAATATATACATTTTTCAAAATCATTATTTATTTTGTGTTAAAAGATATTCGAAATCAACTTTTGTACAGAAAAGGAATTCGCCGTATAACTATTTATTTCGGAGAGGTAGATTTGTACCTCCAAAAACTTTTCATGTGTACATCACTGACGACGAGTAATAATGCGCTAATAATAATACGTTTATATGGACCGTCGTAGTAATCATACATCTAGTCTGCAGCCGTGCACGGTTCTTCCTCTGTAGTCGCATCCGACCGGAAAACCGGGTCCTCGAATGATATACGATGCGTATTCTACGGTGATGGACATCGACGAGTGGTTTACCAGAGAAAAAAAAATTAAATCGAAATGAGTGATTTATATGTATATATATATATATATAGAAAGAAACCATCTGCATTGTGAATAGGTTTATCTAGTTATATTGTTCGAATGCTTGATGACGACCCGCGATGATGGTGATCCTCATTCCGACCAAACACGCCCTCAGACATAATTGTGAGCGACAAGTGCAGCTTTGCGTCCGAAGTGTAAAGGTGTAAATCCTTTTCACGTCCGATAAAACACATACACATGTATACGAGGCGGATATATTCATGTTAAATTGTATTACGCGAAGCTTCAGCGGTACTGCACGCTCCCCCACTCGAAACAAAAACATAATACGCGCCGGCTCCTTTCGAGTATATTATGCGCGTGTGCTACACCGCCAGAACCGCGACCCCAGAACTCTGAAAACAGGGGTTGGCGGCGGTGGCGACGTCCCGTTTTTAAAATCCCTCAGCTTCATCCCCACGCAGACTTAATGTCCGCAATTAGATTTCCATTGAACCGATTTTTGTTATGTACATGTGCGTATGTGTGTGTGTGTGTGTGTGTGTGGTGACAACAAGCGCTCGGTTTAATAATGAAATCGATCGGCTCCCCCTCACATATCGCGGACACACGCGCACCACACCGTACGTATCGTGTGTATACCTACCAAATATAATAGTATACTGATACGCTCGTAACACATATTGTAAGGAGATTTATTATTGCCAATACACGCGTATTATCTAATATGTACACGTTTAGAACGTCAAGCTATTAATATTTGCGTGTGCAAGTGTGTGGTTTTCGGTTCCACGGTAACGCGATGTTGTCCATGAGCACCGCGGGTTTGGTTGCAAAAACGATGAAATGTACCCGTCCGTGTACAATTGGACGGGTGTTTGTGAGAAAGGGCATAAGTCATGCAATTGTTAAATTCGATATGATAATGATCACAAGTCATTAAAAATAATAAAGCAATAAATTAAAAATATTTATATTGATTTTAAAAAATCTATTAAAAAATGAACTGTAATAATTAAAAAAAAATTAATAATTATAAGCAAAACCCTTTTGAATTATACATTTTTTGTGTCTCCTGAAAACGAGCGAGTTTTGACTTATGCCCTTTCTCACAAACACTGTCCAATTGTAGACCATGTTTCCGTAATCGATCTCACGCGGACAGATTAACTTAAACGGTTAAAACATGGAAATTACGGCATCATCAAAGTACAATCATATAAATTGTAGGTATTATTACTTTTTTTTTCATCTTATTCACACTTACGCGTGTTCATGTATCCATTGACTTTGGCCGTTGTTATGTTTTTGTCGCGCGGCACATAAAACGGCACGTGCGATAAACGTCCACGTGCCGGTGCCACGCAGCGTGCGGCTCGTGCCGGTTGTACAACAACAATAAATATTTCGTCGGATCATTTACTTGTTGAACACATATCACGTGTCAATAATATTATATTATTTAGTTTCGTTACACATTATTCGAGTGTTTTCAAATGCACTATACTTGACGATGGTTTACATTTTTTCGATTTTAATTAGAGCTATTAATACACGTGTCACGTGAAATACGCGTTTATCCAAAGTATCTATCCGTTTTTATAACGATAAAATAAGTAAATTTGTGTTGCGTACTTGAATTTTTAATAAAATATTATTTATACAGAATTAAGATAAGGATTTTTTTAAGTTTTTATTTTGGATTTGACACGTAAAACGTGATATGTAAATCCCGTGACTTCACGTGTATTTAGAGCTCTACTATGAACAGTCGAGTAAAAAATAGAAACATAATAAAGATGTATCGCTAGGCAAAGCTTATTAGAATATTAACTATGGTGTAACTTTTGAACTGCAAGTCTCAGCATTTTTATAACCATTTTTTAAACTTTTATAATTTCTAAATGTTTTAAATGTATGTGTAACAAAGAATGATTAAACATTGCAAAAACAATATTGTGTACAGAACAAAGAGGTAAAATTTACATAATATTTAGTTTAGCTTTTACAAACCGTTTATTACAATTTTATGAATACAATAAAAATATTTTTTCAAATATAAAGTAATTTAGTATTTTTTATAACTCATTATAAAACTGAGCAGTATCTATTAAACCTAATTGCAAAAAACGCAACACGATTGCGCTCTGTAAAATACAGGTATTCTCCTTTAAACAGTTTTTATTGGACTATTTAAAAATAATAATTCATAACATTAGTAGTATTATAATTGTTTAATAAATATATTTTCCCATGATGTATAAAATGTAATAAGCAGCTATATAATAACCGGGTAATGAATTAAATACGTATTTAAGCGCTCTAAAAATCGAGATATTTTATAGTTAATTTATTTTATATGTGAATAAAATTATATACGCTGATACTGTTACGAGTTAGACTTTACATCTGAGTCAGTTGTATTCAGTGTTGGGAAATATCTAGATAAATGTATCTAGATAAGTTATCTAGATAAAAATTATTTATATTTTATCTTATCTAGATAAATGTATACTCAGTTATCTTTATCTTCATCTAGATAAGAATCTTGTTATCTATGAGTACCGATCTAGATAATTTATTTAAATAGAATAAAAATAAAATTTGAAAATTTAAAATGTTTTTATATTTTCATTTTTACATTCTGTAAATCATATTACACAGATCTGATATACATCTGATGTATATCTATGTATATGTATATATATCTGATATATATCTGATGTACATCTGTACATCATATTACACAGATAATAACTGACAAGATGACAATCTTCTTATGAAGTTTATTTTAAAAAAATAACTCTTTATATTATATGTTTATTTTCAAAATGTTTGAAATTTGTTAAAAAAAAAGACAGAAATGTATTGTTATTTTATTTTTCAAATCTAAGATTTTTAGATTCTGAACGGAGTGAAGAATGTATTGATTTTACAATGATGTGTGTTTTTTTTTTTTTTTTTTTTTTTTTTTTTTTGTGTCTGTCGACACGTTTTGGGGCAGTAAAAATGCTTCGATTGCCTTATGTAGCAACTTTTCTGAAAGGAAAGTGAATCTATTTGGTACTTTGCGGGGTCAAAAGTAAAAAATTTCCAATATTTTTTAAATGCGACGGGAAAAACCATAAAAAAATTTGGGAAAAACAGGAGTTTTTACGCAAAACCAGTTTTTGACATAATCAAATTTTTTATTTTGCTATAACTCAAAAACTAATCGATGTAAATACTTGAAATTTTCACCAAATGTTTAGATTAGCGTTCTCTATACACCATTAAATTTTCAAAGTATTTTGACTTTTATTAAGCTATTTATAGACAATTGAAATTTTCAATATTTTTAAGTATTTTTTTTTTAAATAACGATAAAATTTTTTTGGCTGCCTAGAAAATCTTGAAAATTTAATACAAGGTTTCTTATAAGTTGTTCCTTAACTGATAAAAAAAAATCTAAAATCGTAAGTCACAATTTTTTTTTATAAGTGCTCAAAGTGACAATTTATACGAAATATGTAAAAATCACGATAATTTGCAAGTTTTTTTGTAGTTAAAAATTCATAAAATTTTTTCTGTTCATACTTAAGGTTCAAAATTTTAACACGAGGTTATGTATAAGCTACTCTTCAAAAATCTTTAAAAAAATTTCTACCGGAATTACAGGAAAAAATTTTATGACTGTTTGAAATTTAAATATTTACGAAATTGCATAAAATAGCGATTTATTCTCAAACGATTTTAAATATTTTTTATAATTCAAAAAGTATAAGTCGCAGATTTTTGAAATTTCTACCAGCTGTTAAGATTGGTATTTCCTTTATGTCATATTTTTTTCAAAATATTATATTGATTTTTAAGCCACTTATAGTCATTTAAAATATTCGATTTTTTTACATTTTATTTTTATAATCGGTGATAAAAAAAATTTGGCTTCTACAAAATACTTGAAAATTTAATCGAAGATTCCACAGAAGTAGTTCTTAATGTCATTCAAAAATTATTAAAATCCATAGGCACAATTTTTTTTTATAAGCGTTTGAACATCGAATATTGACATAAAATTACATGTAAAATATAATATAATGTAGAATGTTCTAGACTGACAAATGATATCGGTTTTTTTAAAATGCCCTAACTCAAAAACGAAAAACCGCAACAACTTGAAATTATCATTAAATCTTTATATTGACCTTTTCTATACATGGTTAAAATTTCAAAGTATTTTGACATATTTTGACTTATTTATAGACAATTTAAATTTTCGGTTTTTCTAAATTTTTCGTTTAAAAATAAAATATACTTATATAATATTTATAAATAACATTGTATTATATTCTAGACTAACATATGAACTCCGTTCAGAATCGTTATTCGTATACAATGATATCTATCATTGCATTCAAATTTAACAAATCCATTATAATAATGACCTATCCTATAAGCGAGGTGCACTCCACCCCTAACTGTACAGCAGAGCGAGGCCCATCCGGTTTTTTTTTACCTTATATCTGTAGGCTGTAGTATCCTGAATATTCTCAAAATCAAAGATGAAATTATCTCATATTTATCTAGATAAAAATGTACTTATTTTTATCTTTATCTAGATAAAATTTAGTATAACTATCTTTATCTGTATCTAGATAAGAATTAGTATAGTCATCTTTATCTTTATCTAGATAAATTATTAGTTATCTATTCCCAACACTGGTTGTATTTGACTATTGGGTGCTGTGGCGCATGTTATCATTTTCGTATACAATTTTATTTTGGTATTATGCTTCGTAAAGCGTGTAGTTGTGAAAATAGTAATTGTTAATAAATGAATCAATCTATTCAAAAAAAGCTTTGAGATTGAAAAAGTTAATCCATGTATATTAGTAAATAGCCTATGTATAAGATTAAAAGATGAATATAGGGAATTTAAAAATACCGTCTTGAAAACTTTGGCAGTATTCGATATCGATGTACCTATTTATAAAAACTGTCGATCAAGTATTCAACTATATCAAAATGTCACATATATATATATATATAAGTTTTTACAGGTTTTGACCAGTTTTGAAATTTCTGAATGTATGTGAGGTACGATTATAAAATTATGTTTGACAGCCATACATTTCGGTTTTGAAAAAAGTGCTCACATTGCTATTAAAAAAATGTGTCAAGTAGTTAAATTAAGTAAAAGGTCAAGTTTGGTTTAGAAAAATTCAAAGGAATAGCAACTTATTTAAAAGAATACATTTAATTATTAGAAATAGGTATTTAGTTGAAATGATTTTCCGTTCGTAATTATCACATAAAAATTTAATTATCGATGTGCATTCGTGTAGACTTGGGTAGTATTCCGAATACAATATTCGGAATACCGTATTCAGAATACTTTTTAAGTATTTCAAATACTTTTTAAATACTTTTTTTGAAAGTATTCAATAAAGTATTTTGAATACTTATAACGATTATTCTGAATACATTATTTCGAATACCTTTTAAACATTAAATCATCTCTTTTTTTAAATGATTTTATTACTTCTTCGTCATATCTTGTAGATATAAGCTCTTATCTTTATTATTGTTGTAAATCATAATCTATAACAATTATATAACATAAAAATGCAATACAGTAACATATATTTAGTCCACAATTTCAAATATTTCTCATGATATCTATTATTTTTATAGTATGAAAAAGTAGAAGTATTTTAAAAGTATTCAGAATACTTTTGAAAATTCTAAATAATGTATTCGGAATACTATTTTTTGTAAGTATTCAAGTATTTATTCTAAATACTTTTAAAAAGTATTTTACCCAAGTCTACATTCGTGTTTGATTGAAAATGCTCTTAATTGACAAATTCGATTTTTTAATCATATATATTAACACTTATGTATTCCTTAGTTAGGATTTTCTTCCAATTGTATTGGCCGGTAAACCTTTAGAGGAAACTTGTACGGTTAATGGACCAGAATCATTCTACTAATAATATAACTTATAGTTTTATATTTTACATCCTTCTATTCATAAAGTTATTAGTATATATTTTTAGACATCTAAGGAGGAAATTATTGAAAAATTAAAGATATTAAAAAAATAATAATTCAAACAAACATCGAAAAGAATACATTGAAATTTAAAATGCAAACTTGGACTAAATAGTGAAATATTTGTAAGCACTTAATGAGATTACGATTTTGTGCCACAAATTTTAATTTTTAGTTTTTTCATTTTTAAAAGTAAGCAGATTGATTAAGTTATTTAAAAATGTTTATATAGAATTATTTTATATTATAATTGTATACTATAATAATTAAAATTCAGTAACAAATAAAGACTTTATATAGCCGTAGATTAAATAATTAGATTCTTCTTCTTCTTCTTTTGCCTTGCCTTACTCCCAACTATTTTGGGTCGGCCACCCTTGTCCTACACCTCCACTTTACTCGGTCAATCACATCTCCTCTGCACACACCGACAGCCCTCATGTCATTTTCCAAAGTCTCCAACCATCTCTTTTTTGGTCTTCCTCTTCCTCTTTTCCTTTCAACGTCCATCTTCATAACCACTCTTACTGCATTCGTTTCCTCTCGCCTCATCACATGCCCAAACCATCTCAGCCTATTTTCTTTCATCTTGTCCACAATTGGCGCTACACCAACACTACCTCTCACGTATTCATTCCTTATTCTATCTTCTCATATCACTCCACTCAACCATCTAAGCATTCTCATTTCCGCGACACTCATTTTTTGTTCTATTCTCATGTTAACCACCCAATACTCTGAACCATACAGCATAGTTAAATAATTAGATAAATAATTTATATACAAACAACATTTTTTCAATCTATATTCATAAATAACATTAGTTATTTAATACAGGTAGATAAGTAAAATTAAATATCAAAATTAAATTACTTTATTTTAGAAGTATGTACACTCAAAGTAAATATATGCTTAAATGTGATCTAATATAATCTAAAAACTAATACTACGACCAAATAACATAAAGGTATTTTTTTAGTTATCAGTTGTAATGTATATTACGGCTAGAAGTTATCAGTAATATTAGTGAACTGAAATTTAAAATGTAATATACAAATATTTGTGGCCTAGTCATGCGTCGACGGGGGCTAATCGTACAGTCAGTATCCGTGATTGAAAACTGAACAATATTCTTATCAAGTGTTCTTATCACCCTACGCTTACCAGGGGTGGAAGTGTTTTCAGACCTTTTAATTGAGTAATCCGTACACAAAGGTACAGGTGGTTTTTTTTATATATCCGAGGTCCAAGGGGTGTGATGCACGAATGCATAACAAGTGGGATCGAGCTGTGGTACATAATACAATATTATAAAAAGACCCTTTTCATATTCGTATATGTATAAATGTCGAATGAATGCAAATCGCATTTAAATAAAAGTTTGATACGACCGATATGATATTATTATCGTGCAGCTGCATCGCGGTCTCCCCAATGGACAATACGCTGCGCATTATAACTTTTATATGTATAATGTATGCATAGCGTAGCAGATTTTTTTTGCGCGACAAAAGTCACCGCAAAAGTAGTTATCCGCGTGTACAGACAACTGCAGTCGAATGAACAATTGCTGGTATAACATTTCGAGAGCTCGCTCAGAAATTTTATAAAGTTGAAAATACAACTAGACGTTCTCATTTCAGTTTGTAATTGATTTGAATTTCACATGCACCGTGGGCATACGTGACAGGATATTACGAAGATTTTTTAACAACCCGGGCAATAAGCATAAGTTAATAGAATTTGAGTCGAAAAAATAAACTATTTATATTTTTTATAAACCGCACACGATTATAAGTAGGTACAACGTTTGACTTACATTGCACAAGGAATTCACGCTATTCACGCTATTTACTAATATTACGTGTTTTGGTCGCGTTCATTTACCATAAACTTTTCGTTTACGCCAGCACGAATAGAAGAAATTTTTAAACACTGACATGATGACATGAACCACGACTTTAGTGAAAGGTTGACATTTAATGAAAATCGTGATCCGTGTGTCACTAACAAGTGACAGTCGGAGATAAAAAACGAAATTTGTATGAGCCACTACATCTTGTCATTGGACATATTTCTAGGCGCTTAAAATCGAAAATAATATTGTGTTCTAGTTTCAAACTGCGGACGGACGCAGCAAAATATGCTTTATTGATTCAGCCGCTCTCTCGAGGGATGATTTTCGTTTGGGGAGAATAGCGTATTGTTTATCGCGGTGAAATGGGTTTGTAATAGTACTTGGATTCGATTGCAATATTGTATCGCGTGCTAAAACAACTAGACACGTAAGGGCTGTTTTTGGGATGATGTGTAATGTTAGAACTTTTTTCACTCTAGTCCCAGGTGTCCTAATATTTGCTCTAAATATGAGTAAATGCATATACTCGTATAATATATATATATAATGCCTTATGCCTTATGTTCTATGTAGCCTCAAATAATATATATGTAAAGCAGATGCTTAGAAAAGTCATTTAAAATTAAATCAATTAAAATTATTTTGATGTTAATTTTTTGTTTTAAACAAAATATTGCGTAAGTTAAAATAAATTTTTATTTAAATATGAAACAGTTTTCAAGAAAAAATAATTAAAAATTGATTGAAATTAAAATGTCACGTTTACGTTGCACCTAAATGAAGTAGGTATATTCTTGTAGTGCAAAGTATTTTAGATTTTGAGTGAAAGTTGGAATGTACCTATTGGTCTTACCATGAAATACCAGAAGGATTGTTTTGATCATTATAATCTTAAGAGATTTCTTATACGAAGTTTTGTTTAATTGGTACTTAGAAAGAAGTTATTTTACAAATTTCCCAATAGTTTTTTTAATAATTATGAGAAACTGACGGAACGTTATAAAAAAAAATTTCAACCTTTGCGGTACACCGGTTTTCGATAAAATCGATCTTGTGGTTACATCATTACTCAAAAAAAGTTATTTTAGTGATTTGAAATTTTCACTGAAAATTTATATCACCGTTTTTTTAACGATATTATAATTTTCAAAAAAATTTGAGTTTTAAAATTTCATATTTCTTTATTTTATTTTTGAAAGTGTCCATAAAATAATTTTGGCTTAAAAAGTCTTAATTAATAAGTAAGAAGCTCTTGTAACAAATATTCATACTCATACAAATATTACTGATAGATTAAAAAAAATTGAGATCATGTACGAGGTTTTGAACATTAAATATTAGCCAAAACAATAAAAATTACGAAAATCCACTACTTTTTTTTTATCAATAATTTATAACATTTTTAAATTTTTACACTTAATGCTTGAAAATTTGATTCAAAATTTTTTATATAATTTTCTCTGTAGTAAAAAAAAATTAAAAGTTAAATGGAAAAAGTGCAAAACGATGTATAATCATTATAAAATGTGAATTTGACGAAATTCTATTACAAAATATTAGTTATTTATTTGAAGACATCTCATAATTTTGAAATATTTGAAAAATATTTGTGCTGTTTATAGGTACTTGAAATTTTTTAGTTTTTCCATATTTTTATCGATAATTGTATGCTGACACGGGAGAATATATACTGTTTTAATGTATTTTACTTATAAGTAAAGTAGAATATCACTCGATTTGGAAGTTTCGCCTTTTTTAATTATTTCATAAAATTTAATAATTATATAAAATTACTACTATGGTTACTATGGAATTTTTTAAAAAGTTGCTAAAGAGAAACTTGTAATATGATAGAACTATTATCTTTTTATTACTTTAATGGTATAAAAATAATTTTAATTGAAAGTTATATATTTCCATTTGACTTAAAGTTTGAGTTAAATTTGAATTTCAAATTCGACATCATGTTATAGAATTATTTGTTAATGCCCTATTATACGTTACAACATTAGATAGTATGTGTTAACTAATTTTAATCAATAGAGTCAATACGAAATCGAAACTAGTAGCATTTTTCATTTGCTTTCAGAAGGAATATTAATTGACATTTAATAGCATTTGAGACGTATGTTTACATGACATAAAATATACATTTATTAAATGACTGTTGTACCTTACCCGTTGTAATATTATAATCATTTTACATTATGGATGTTTTAAATTCATATAATTCAGTTTAATTAATTTGAAAAATCCACCCTAAAGACTGATTTTTGAATAGAAGTCTTAATTCGAAACAATTAACCCTTACACCGAAATCACGGCGCGTAGAGGGGAACGGGGATATGAAAAAAAAAACCCGGTCATTTAACAAACGAAACAGCAAAGCGGACTTGTCATCCGAATTCATCAATAAAGATCTATGTATAACTATAATAGTATGTATAAGAATACGCATACGGTTTCGCCGAAGAATCGTCTGGCAGGGCCATTCAAAAGAACTAAAAGGGTTGTAGTGTTGAAGTGCTCGAATGAGGATTAACTATAACCAATGTTTACGGAACGGATTTAAGCGCGGACAAAAGTTTTTACGCGATTGTTACAGCTGCTGAACACGCATTTAAAATCCCTGTGCGGCTAGAGGGCTTATACACCCGGAAACCGGATATACATGATGATATGAACAGGGCTTTCGGGCAAAAGTGAAAAAATAATAATAAAATGTTAGAAAAATAAAAATTTGTCCACGTCATTAACTTGGACAAACAATGGTGAATTCAAAGGAAATCCTGCAGTATTCGTATGAATACAATATTATGTAGTGCAATAAAATGTACACGTAGATAATGGGTACAACATTTAAACTTAACAGCAAGAATTTTTAATTTGGTTCTGTAAGTTAATATTGCAGTAATTGAGTGGATTAGTGTGATTTTCTTAATCAACTTAAATTTTGAATTCAGTTTAATTAAGCGATAATTTTATTTTATATTTATACTACTCTTTAATTGTTGTTAGGTGCTCTAAAATTGAACATTGACAACGAAAAATACGATAAGAAAATGTAGATTATAAATGAAAGACGTTGAAAAACATTGTTTTAAACAGTTTAAATTTTAAGAAAGTTTCATTACTTGATCTCCGTCCTCAATAATTTTCTTGTTATTAATTTGTTTAATTTTATCATATTCCGTATTCGTTAACTGTGCGTACATCAAATTGTATATATTCTTGTTTAACCCCTTCCTGTCCAATTTTTTATAGTTGTTTTGGAAAAAAATTCGTATTATTCCTTAGTATTTATTATCAAACAATGAATGAAAAATAGAAAGAATAATTTTTTTTATGAAAATTATAAAAATTCTTAGGATATTTTTTTCATCATGGGTTATTGAGCACTAAGTGGTACTCAATTGAATATATAATATATATGTGTATATGTGTATATGTGTATATATATGTGTATTACGTTACTAGGGATGGTAATATATTAATTTTAAATACTTTTTTTTAAACATGTAATAAAAAAAATGACAAATTAATTTCGCATTCAAAATCCATATCGGAACTTATACCGCGATTGTGCGTTGTAACATTTTTAAACCTATTGTAATTGTATGTGCATTTCGAAAACATTTCTGATGTTGGTTACGTTTTGAAATTTGATACTCGTAGGGGGGAAAAAATAAAACATTTAAAAATAATGATGGCATCACGTGAACTCTAAGGTTTTTGCAAACAACTATATAGTTCATTGCTTTATTATAATATTATTATTATTAACAAATCGGAAATTAATTTAATTAATAATTACAATTACAATTACTGCGGTTTTCGCATGTGGAGATATCTTGTTAAGGATACGCGGTACTAGGGTACCATCTACGGCGTAGACGGTGCAACTCGATATCATTAGTACAGTTACGTATTAGTCGATGTGACGTCGCAGGTCGCCGCCGTCACTGCGCAGGTAACGACGTCCATTCAACCGAACGCGTTCATGGGCCCCTAATACGGAATACTATTAAAAGCCATTGGAAACCATTGGGCTGTCGATAGCGAGTCAATCAAAATCGATCGTGAACAGAAAAAACAAATATTGTAATTGTAATTGGACGACGGTCATGGAAACGCATGTGGATTTGACATTTTTTAACGGGAAAGGGCGGAAAAGGGCGTACATTGGGAGGGATTCGTTGGAGTTGGGAGACGGGACTGGACAAGTTTGCAACCGTGGTTCTCCGAGAGAGCGCGGCTTCGAACGGTTTGCACCGAACGAAGTAGAAATTCGATTGTTTGGAAACGTTTTCGATATTGTAGCGTTTTGCACCGCGCCAGATGGGATTCGCGGAACGGCTTACGCGCGAAAAATCTGTTCACATTCTCCGTTGCATTCCGACGCGTTCTGATCTCGTGGAAATTATAATCCAATTCGATTTAAAAATATCTGTACGTCTAAACGTTTAATTTTCAATTCTAATTTTGGATTCACTGCAGTGCCAAAAAAAAATCGATGGTTATTGATACTTGTATCAATGATGATACTTGTAATATAACACGCTCGTTTCGAAAAAACTATTGCATATTTTCACACAGATTTATAGCCTAATTTTGTTTATGTTCTCTTGATGGTAAAAAAAAAGTATAACTTGGTTTACATTATACCAATTTTTGAAGTTTTTGAAAACTACGGCGTAATACATTTTTACTTCAGGTTTAACATTGACACGGTAATGATTTCCAAGGTTTTCGCTACCTGAAATATATAATGGAATTGACTTAATAACTGTAAACGTTGAACATTTCAGTTGTCAATCGAAGAACACCATATTATCACTGTTTTATTCAAATTTTAATTTTTTTTTTTTTGTTACATTATGATTTCCGTGTTTGACCGCGAAACATGCATACATGCATGTTTGTTTTAAAGGCGTACGCAACGGTCGTGTTCAGGAATTGATTCGATGGGATCAGTGTCAGTCGTGTTTTATTGTTTTTTCTATTACAATCGTATTACAATTACATGGACCGGCAACAATGATTCTTTCGACAGAATATCACTGCCGGCGACGATCCCGCTCGACGACTATGATGACCGCCAAAGATGACGACGAACCTACCGAAGACCGGAACCCTCCGGGGTTTGGTTTCCGGATCGTGCGCTAATAGGATATTGAACGATGATTTTTGTATACGTACGGATGAGGGGCTTTAAAAAATCAGCTGGTGGGTGGAGGAGGGGGTGAGTGCGAAAAATGATTTGAAGTCGAAAAAGTCCCCCAGTGCGTCCAAAACGTGCGCGTGCTGTTCGCACCCGGCGCCCGTCGAGCCCTGTAGTTCTGACTACCCCTGAGGGTAGCGCCAGGGCTTCAGTCGGCGTCCATAAGGGTCGGCCTCCGAGTGACGCGATCGCGCGCTGCGTGGATGCGTATCGAATCGCGGCGCGGAACGAAAGCTTTTGTGCCGCGGTTTTCACAATGCGAATTACGCACGGTTGCAGCACCTGTTCACAAGCCGCCCCATTACTCATTGATCATACACGGACAAACGCATGATGCTGCCGGTTCGGTTTTGATTGAAATCGTCCGGCCGCCGTCGCTGATTCGAAGGGTTGCACAACGACCAAGCATTTGCGGGACCCCGAACACGTCGATCGTAATGAATCCGCGAAACCCGTTTCTGCTTCGAAGTACTACGATTGAAATGCAGCAGCGATTTCAAGAAACCGAAAAGAAATTGCGCACGATATGTTATATTTACCGCGGTTACTATAAATGAGAAAAAAAAAACATGTAAATAATTGTAAAACTAATTACAAGTGAAAACAAATAAAAGTTAAACGTAGAATGATTCTACACAATCGTTGTGTTCGTGCTCAAATGCTTTATAAATTATATATTTGCGTTCATGTGTTCGTTGCAATATGGCTGCTAACTCGTGTTGTAATACGACAATTTTAAATTAATAGTAGCAGCGATTTTTTTATGCAGTGATGTTATTTTTGGGGAGAGGGTGATAGGGGTGATCTCCTCCATCAATTGATTTGTTTATATAGATATTTGATATAGACAATAAGATACTAAGATAAAATTATTAAAGTTTAATATATTCTTTTATCACTCCTTCACAATGTTTTCCAGAAAATACAATTTTTTTTTGAATTGTTTTATTAACTTTTCAAAATGTCAAAGTTCTTAAATACTTTCCACAATGAATATTCCCGCTTCATAATCACATATTATTCTCCCGAGTATCGCAGTTATTACTCAGAAGTTTCTTTAATTATGTTATGTAAATTAAAAAAAAAAAATAAGTATCGATATAAAGACAATAAATGTTATTTTAACTACCAGGGCACTTCTAGAATTTTTTTTTTTTTTGGGTAGGTGGTTAAAGAAATACAGTACTTACCCTTCTAGAGTAGAATTCTCCCTCCCACCATAGAATTAAATCAGATACGCCATTGATATGATGTAAAATAAATGCTTGATTTAATAATTTTTTTATAACCCGGATTGTTTTATATACCGTGTGCACGTATTAAACATTACACGCTTCCACGCTATTATGTTCTCGTTCTAAGTAAAACGACGTTAACAATACAATTGTAATACGAACCAATTCAAAGAACTTTCTGAGTGTCTACATGTTGTGAATTTTTAAACGCCGCACAAAACGACCATTGCTTTCAAATGTTGGCAAAAATTACCAATATCAGATTGTAATGTATTGTTATATTGTTAGATATCATCAATAAAGGCGTAGATATGACATTTGAAACTTGAACACGTGATGGAGAATAAATTGAACTATTTACAGCTATCAAATTTCGTCGGAAATAATCGAAAATTTATATTCATTACACGTTTACTAGTTAAACTTTTAGAACTTTTCTTTGTATCTATTTATTTAAAATACTTTATGTTAGAAATATTAGGTCAGTAACATTATATTAAAATGGTAATTGTTTTTGATTAATTATTGATGATGATTAAAACATTGGTTAATGTAAAAGTTTATTTTTCGTAATTTTATAGTTCATTTAGGAATATCAGAGCTCCATTCAATTTAACAGTGATAGCTTATATGTTTGAACTATTTCAATTTAACATATTTCGAAAGTGATGACTTTACATTATAAAATCCTATACATTTTATATAAATTTTATAAATACATTTTTAAGCAGATTAAATTTAATTAAAAATCTTATATAATGAAACTACATTCCAATTTAAACCATATCAAATCTAAACAATAAAATACTCTTTATCATATCTGGTTTTAAAAATAAATGGTTGATTTCTTATAGAATTTTTTCATTTATTCCTCAAGAAAGGTTTATGAACAAAAATATTGTGTGACTAGAATAATCAATAAGTTCCCCAAATAATGGATACTCAGAAAAATCCAAAATGGGTAGGCCAAAAGTTAGCTTACTAATAGCTTCAGAAAGAATTAAAATAGTGAACATTTTAAATATAAAGACTTATCTTACTAATAAAATGTTATGATGTACAGAAAATATATTGAGATTGAGAGTTAGTAGAAATAAAACTGAGTATATTGAGTATGATTTTGGACAAAGAGACCAAGAAGTTGAAGGAATGAGGAGACAACTGACAATAGATGGTGATGTGATAGGTGAAGTTGAGAGCTTTAAATACTTAGGATCTTTTGTTCAAAAGGACGGGGGCTTTGACATTGATGTAAAACATAGGATTAAGTGCGGGTGGATGAAATGGAGAGAAGCATCGGGCGTGTTATGCGATAAGAGAATTCCAATTAGGCTGAAAGGTAAATTTTATAAAAGTGTAGTGAGACCAACTATGCTGTATGGTTCAGAGTGTTGGGCGGTTAACAGGAGAATAGAACAAAGTATGAGTGTCGCGGAAATGAGAATGCTTAGATGGTTGAGTGGAGTGACAAGAGAAGATAGAATAAGGAATGAATACGTGAGAGGTAGTGTTGGTGTAGCGCCAATTGTGGACAAGATGAGAGAAAATAGGCTGAGATGGTTTGGGCATGTGATGAGGCGAGAGGAAACGAATGCAGTAAGAGTGGTTATGAAGATGGACGTTGAAGGGAAAAGAGGAAGAGGAAGACCAAAAAAGAGATGGTTGGAGACTTTGGAGAATGACATGAGGGCTGTCGGTGTGTGCAGAGGAGATGTGATTGACCGAGTAAAGTGGAGGTGTAGGACAAGGGTGGTCGACCCCAAATAGTTGGGAGGAAGGCAAAGTAGAAGAAGAAGAGAAGAAGAAGATGTACAGAAAATATGAGTTTGTGAGCTTCGTGTAAAATTGTTGATGGTTTTTGATTTTTGATGATGAAGTTTTGATTTAAATGGCGTATTAACAACTGCAAAAGTTAGCACATGGCTTCTCTGTGTGCTGTCCTTTTTAGAAATCATAAATCCGAATCGTTACAAGTATATCACTATTAGTATATTATAGGCTTAAAAAGAAAATCTAGGAACGCAGGAATATGTATTATAATTTTTTTGGTTATTTTTAAAACCGGTATGAACTGTTAGTGCAGGGGTTCTTAACCGGTGGTCCATGAACCCCTAGGGGGTCCGTAGAGGGTAACTTGGGGGTCCACAAAGTGGATGTGAGATTTTTAAAATTACCCAAAAATAAATTTGTTTAAAAATATTTGATGAATCAAAATCGTCGGCTAAGAAAAAAAAAATGTTATGTACATAATGTAAAATTGTATTGTGATTATTGTGTTTATTATGTATATAAGTATATTTATAGTTAAAGTAAACTTAAGTGGTTCTTCATATTATTTTGTTAAAATATTCGATAACGCTATTGCCTATTAGATAAAAATGAAATTTGTTCGCTCGGTCACTCAATACTCAAAACACAACAAACTTAAATAAATACCAAAAAACTATTCGTATGTATGATGTATCCTAAATATGACTAAACAAAATTATTTTTTTACTAAGTCTTATATTATTATCGTTAAAAAATAATTTTAATTAAAAATGTAGTTTTTTCGAGGGGGTCCATGATTATAGTTTAAACTTGAAAGGGGTTCATAACCAACAAAAGGTTAAGAACCTATGTATTAGTGCAAATGAAAATTGTCTTATTTGCATTGGAAAACGTATAATAAAGGTACTATATTGAATGAATAAATTAGTTAGTATTAAAAACTGAAAAAAATATCGATTTCAAAAATCAATAACGGTTAATGTTTAAATAGTGACGATTGAAATACGTTTACTATATGAATAATGCAAAATTATTGACTGTACATGACAGGTATGCGAGTTTAAGCGAATTATTTACCGTATCAGTAAGTTTTAAACATTATTAAATTAACATTTGCAGCTCATAAATTTTTTTTAAATACGAGTACGTTATAGAAATATTCGTTTTGAAGTACAGGAGTACCTGATACGGGTTTTCTTTTTCAAATACCAGTCAATCTATTGATTATGACTTTCAAAAGATCGTGACTTACTAGCGTTTTAGATATCTATTCGTTTTTATACGGGATCATAGTAGTGATTTTATGAAAAAAAAAAAAAAAAAAAGGGAGCAGTGAGGGTTGTGATCCAGTAGTTTAACGTTTGATTTGTTTCGCTTTATGCTGACCGCGCCGTGCAAGTCAGCCGGTATTGTATTACTATATTATTGTTATTATTCGCCACGGTAACCCGCCGAATTCGAAGAACTATTTTAGTACAGTATTCAATAGCACAATGACTCATAAGCATAAACATTATAATTGGCCAATAGATAACAGCATTTATTTTTTAATTGATTGAAAAAAAAAAATGCTTTAAACACGTTTAAGATTTTTCTAAACGTTTTTAGAAAACAATGAATTATCGTATCCATTAGACACTGTATACGTTTTCTTATTTTCTAAAGGTAAAAAATGTCTGTAAATATTAAATGTTTTCAATTTTATATAAAATATTTATTTTTTTTATCATACCACCACAAGTATTGTATTTTATTTTTTAAAAATTGGAAACAACAATTCAACTTCGTTTGAGCTGTAAATCAGTTCAGATATAATAAAGTATAGTTTATATTGTAACTTAATTTCTGTGTTTATAAGACTAAAACGAGTCTTGTATACTATACAATTGATGATATAAAACCAAAAAAACTTAAGAATTATGATTAATTTGTCAGTGTCAACTACGAGGGAGTAATAAAAATAATATTAATATTTGTCGGCTGTTGCGGTGTTAATTTAGATGTATTAGATATGGATTTTCTATTATGTATTTTGCGAGTTAACAGCTGCTTTTTGGAACCCCAACAAAAACGAGAAAAAAGACAAGAAAAATAACCCTCTTTCCAAATTTATGGATTTACGTAGACCACACAATACTCGTTTTTAATCGTGATATAATAAGCGGACGTCCAGAATGCTCCCCAGGATACATGAAAAATCACTATTTTCTTTTTTGAAATATTTTTAATATTTATTTTTGAAAATACATAGACATTTAATACGACTCAAAAAATGTACAGCACATAAATTAATCACATAATATAATTAGGCGTAATATTAGATTCTACTGGATAAAAGAAACATTTTTGATTGAAGCTCGACTCGGTGTTCATCTAGAGTAGTTTGTTTCTAAATCTAAAAACAACGAATATAATCTTAAAAATAATTCCCCATGTTTTTGTCCACTTCATTATGTTCTAAATAGTTTTGCCATTAAATCAAAGTTATCATTGTATAATATGCTTTTCAAGTATGAAGTCTATCGCACAATATTAATAAGAGCAGCAGAAAAATATATTTTTTTTTTTTTTTATTTAGAACTTAAAAAAAAAATGTTTCTTAATGTGCTGCATTCTAATATTGTAAACTTTCGATGTGATTTTTGGTCTGAACTTGTAATGATACGATAAAATTCTAACAATAAAAATCATTTAAAAATAATCAAAAATATAGTCATATTTTTATGATTAAAATGTTCAAAAAGAGATTTGGTTTGAGAATTTTGTATGAATCTCATTTTAATCTTTTAAAAATAGTGTGTATTTTTTATTAAAATTTATTTTACTTATAGCTGACCGATTGTATTTTTAATGTTTATAAAATATACACAAGTTTGAGTAATTTTGTTCGGGTAACGTCTAACTGTTGATTTTTGTCAAAAGCTATTCTGAACTTAATGAAATGGACCGAATCGAATCTATAGTTCTTTTCTTTTGAAGATCGCTTCTTACTGTAGAGGTTTCTTAGGTATCGGGTGTCCGACTATCTTTTTCGATTTTTTGATCCGATTGTAATGTTACCGTTTCAATTTCTTCGAAAAGTTCTTTGGGTTTTGGTATATTTTGCACAGTTGTGATCTCGTTGAACGATTCCAGTCGACGTTTAGCAAGATCGTAAATTATACCTATTTACACATAAAAATAAAGTGCATAAATAAGATTCTTAGTAATTTGTTTATAAATGATAAATAACATAATGATCTAGTAAAGATACCAATTGAAAATACATTGATTTTTCTTTTATAACTTGTATTGGTTAATAATTTTACTATTATTATTATATACAAGTATTAATAAATATAATATTATTATAATATAAATATCATTTTTATGATGAATGTTACTAGTTATAATAAATCTTTAAAAACTGTATTATAATTTTATATTATCATTTATTTTATTTATTTATTGTTTTTATATTATTATTGTTCTTCTTTTTATTATTATAGCTCAGATAGAATAACTATAATTTCCAATTTTACTTTTCGCAGTCGTAGAAAGTTGACCAGGGGATTATGGTCGACTAGCTGGTTAATTATTGCTAATATCGTTGATGTAATTTTATTGGCATGATTAGCAAACGTGAACTATTCAAGGTTACCGTTAAGATCTTACCTACGAGACAATCACTTTTATACGTAGTAAAATTGTTTACAGTCCAGCGAATAAAATTACATTACTTCAGAAAAATTTTAAATTGATATAAATTAAACAACCGATTAATTAATTTATTAAAAATAAAATGTACTTGTCGTGTCAGTAGTAAATGACAAATTTATACTTAAATTTTGAACTAGTGTTATATAATTTGAAGATTACTTTTAAATATTTCATCGCTTTTGATGTCTTCCGTTTTATTCGCTTGCATTTCTTCTACCAGCCAGGGCACAAATTCAGGGTCTGTTAATGAATATTTTATTATTATGTGACATGGCCGTTTCATTAGAGAATAGGTACAATCAATTTACTTTCTATTATGTTTGCGGTGGTATTTGTGATAAACCCATCTCGATTCAGGTCGTCGAGTATAGCAGGTAACAAATCAGTCACACGGTCTGAAGTCGATTTGGAATTACAAGTATTTTCTGTTTTTTCGCCTTCATTAAACAATTGAGCGTGGTCAGTCTGAAATAAAAATTCAATCATATCACTTAGGTTCTTTGAATTTTGTGTTAAGCTAAATAACGCGCGTTAACTAATTCATTTTGAAATATTAAGTTTGTTACTAATCAGTTTTAAATTGAATTTAATTGTTATATAATTTTTCTTCTGATGACAAGAAAAGTGACTTCACGTTAAATTTTATAAAATTAGTTTTGACAACGACAAAAATAAAAACTTTTATTAGGAAGTACGTTCAATATTTAAATTATGATTTCACAAGAGTAAAACATTTGTGATAGAAAAAAAAAACTCTTTAACATGCTCTATAAGACATGCTTTGCAAATATAATAACGTACGATTATTGAGCATCGTTTTAAGATTTTTTAATCAAATTACATAACAAATAATTATTAACTGTTCGACGAACGTGTCAAAAATGTAAATAGTTACCTCGATTATGTTGATCTAGATTGTTAATAATTCCAAACGCACGTATAATATTTTCCAATATTAGATATACTCACGATTACTTTATTCAGCCTTTCATCTTCGTACTCCAGTCTTTGCTTTTCGATTTCTTCGATTTTATGTCTCAAATTTAACGCTCTTTGTTGTCGCGCCCTGGCGTCTAATTCGTCTTCGTACAACACTTCACGCATTGCTTGCCGAAAGACGTCTGATATCAGTGTCTCGGCTATTGGCGTCACCTCAACATCGAAGTCGAAAAACTGCACAGAACAATATTATTCCGGTTGTGCAAACGTAAATATTGGACCGTGATGGAGACATTATAGTTTGTCGATGAAATCGAGTTTTGTATATTTTTGCTGTTTATTTTGGCCAATTCGTTTATGTTTTAATATAAATGGAGCACTTAAAAACTTATGAACGAATCTAGGTTCGAATCACCTTAAATCGACTGACTTACATCTTTGTCGTCTACTTGGGTAGATGCGTCCGTGCTATCGGACGTCCCGGTTCCCGGGTTTGAGTAGAACTCTTGATCGAATTCGGTCTGGGCACCGAATGTCTGGTAATGTGAATACTCGTACATCTGGAAATCATTGAAAATAATTTCGGTATTAATTGCCAAAGGAAAAAAGGAAAATAAAGTTTTTCAATTCTACTCGATAATTATAAATATATCAGTTTACACTATCCTATTCAACTTGTTAAACAATGGTTATATCGCATAAAAATACTTATTCTTGATCAATGTAATTTTTATGTATATATTGAGGTGTAATATAAATTAATCGTTTTAATATAATTTATGGAAATTAAATTAT
Organism: Sipha maydis; assembly: GCA_034509805.1. Taxonomy (NCBI): domain Eukaryota; kingdom Metazoa; phylum Arthropoda; class Insecta; order Hemiptera; family Aphididae; genus Sipha; species Sipha maydis. The sequence continues at coordinate 11,191 of JASXSY010001858.1, read as the reverse complement.
TTAATTTTTTTCCTTGCAAAGGGCTATTGAACTATATATTATTATAATGCATAAACATTTAGAATTTGTTGTTCTGGACACTTCTGAAGTCGCTTACTTGTTCTAGTTGTACGTCAGTTTGAATATCTATATCTTGTCTACCTCTGGAAAGTTTCGGTGCTCCGTGGTGCAGTCGTAATACTCTTGATTGATAGTCCATTGCTCTTTTCCTAGCCATAGTGCGTCGTTGACATTCTGCTTCGCGGTCTACAAGTGATTCTCTGCCGAACTGTGAAACACCAACCATTAAAAATGTTATCACAGATGATTATTATTATATTCAAGCATTAAAATGTGAACTAATTTCAATCCTGCAGATTTCCAAAAGTGAAAGTTTAAGTGAAAAAGTACTAAAACGAAATGAAAAAAAAAAAAAAAACTGTAGTACATGCGCGAAACAAGGCGCTCACCTCAGACGACAACTGTTTAGCATATCCAAAATACGGGTTCCATTTTGGACGCTAAATAGTTTCAAATTAGTATTAATTTTAAATAATGTTCAACAAAAAAGTGTTTAACGGTTTGTGAACGTAACTTACGTATATTTTTGTTGTATAATTACTGCCTCTGACCACTCGTTTGTCGTGCATGATGTTCGTGTAACCCGTTTGTTTGCACATACTGCGAATAGAAAAATAACTCCCGTATTATTTTGACCTAAATTCAAGTTCATTCAAGAATTGATTAAGTAAACGGCGTATCAGATTGTTGAGAGGACGAGCGAATGTTTTATGTTTGGTAAAAAATAGCATGAATGTTTAACGACTGGTTCGCGTGCTAAGCTAATAAACCCAAGTAAATTCGTTTGTTTTTTTTTTTTTAACTAGAAAAAGTATTTACTTTTATTTTCTTATTTTTTCATCGGAATGGACGGCTTGAAACAAATGTAATAAAACTTGCGAAATATTCACAATAAAAGAGATTAAATTATGTTATATTACATTAATAAATTTTCCTTGAAACGTATAGGTGTTGTAATTTGTAGTATATATATATAATACAGTATATTATACTATATTATAGTACAAGTATCTTATGTTTGAATATAAATGTATAGGATAGTTGAATATATAGTTCCATTTGTATAAAACATTAAAAGAGTATTATATTTCAAATACCTACAATAATATTGTTATCAGGGGCGGATTTAAGGTACTGCGAACTATGCGGCCGCATAGGGCGGCAAATTTTGGAGGGCGGCAAAATTATGTTGAAAATGTATTTTGATTTTGTAAAATTAGGTACATAATTTTTAAAGTTGTATTTATCACTTCAAAATCTTGAAATTGTGGATTTTGTATTTGTTTATTTTTAGCAAAATAATATTTATATTTTCCAAGGAACTCGTCTACGACAACGACGATAGTATCTATTGTATTATAGCTTATCTTATTGTTTAAAAAATGTCTCGTAATACTATAATAAGTAAAAATTGTATATTAGGTAGGTATTGAAAAAACTTATTTATTTGAGGATATTTTATTAAAGAGGTAGTAAGTTTTTTTTAGATAGGGGCGGCAAATTTAATTTGGCATAGGGGCGGAAAATTGTTAAATCCGCCCCTGATTGTTATTTCAAATATTTGGATTGTGTATTTCAGGTGCAAAATATTTTTACTGAAATATATGTATTTACGAAAATTTTATCAGGGGCGTACGAAAAGTCAGTTTGAACTCCAACCGGAAATTTAACTAGTATTTAAGATAGTATTTAAATAGCATTTAAGTTAAATTTCATGAATGTCCACCGAGCTTATTTTATTGTATAAGGGATTACAGTTGCGGAACAGATTACCGATTCCGGGTAGTAAACCATTATTAAATTATTATTTATTACTTCTATAATGAGTCTTTTATACAACGATTATGTCCATCTACGTGATTACGATAAGTCGATAACGATTACGATTGCAGTACTACGAGTGTGAAACTACGTGTATACTATTTATTTTAAATTTGTTCAATTTGGCGAACCATATCAAAATATTTTGAATATTTTTGTCACCTACTCACGTAAGTTTAATAATTTGTACATATTTTTTAAGTAATTTCTATTTCTTGTCCATTATATTATAAATTATTCTTAACTGAGAAGGAAACCGTTTTTATTTTTTTTTTACATAAGCAATTATTTTATATAAAAATTATAAGTTTTAGTTTCGTTATAATTTTTATATCAAATAATTGCTAGTGTAAAAAAAAAATAAAAACGTTTTCCTTCTCAGTTAAAAATAATTTAATATTCTTAGATATCTACGATTCTTTTTTTTTTTTTATATAAAATGTTAAAGTTTTAGTTTCGTTTAACATTTTATATTAAAAAATAAAATGAATCGTAGATATCTAAGAGAGAGGGCTATAATTTCAAGATTTTCCTAAACTTTGTACTTATTAAATTTAAATTTTTTCTTATGAGGATTACGAATTCCATTAAAATTTATAAGTTAAACTCAACATTTCAGGATAAAAAGATCAAGAACAGTTTTAGATTTTTTTCAAACAAATGAAAGTAAATTGTCAAAAGATATTCTTACTGAAAATATAGTAAATTATGAAAGTATTGAAAATGAAAATCCACCTTCGACATAATTTAATTTCGATTCTCAAGATATTGGTGCTTACATAAATTTAAATTATATAACTTAAAATGATTTCAAACGTGATTATTAACTTTTATCATCATGGGTTTCCCTAAATGGATATGTATTTTGAATAGAAACTACTAGTAAGCGGATTTTATATTTTCAAATGAGTTTGTTAAAAAGATATCCGGCAGGTATATTTTGAAATAGAAATTGGTGCTTTGTGTAAGTTTTGTGTTCTATTTTCTAATATGGATACTGGTAAAAGTAGTCACAAAAAAGCCAACCATTTAAAAAATGGAAAAACGCGATAGAAACATTATTAATCCCTCCCCCTCCACCAAATTTTTTTTTTAGGCACACCCCTGAATTTTATTCATCATATTTTATTTGTACCAAAATTTATTTTCATCATTATTTAAAATGTATTTAATTTGCAATCTTACCAACACATGAAAAGATTTATTCCAATTTCTACGTAGAAGACTTATTTAATTCGCATTAAATTACTTCGTCGATAGAAATTAATAAAATAAAATAAATATATCTTAAAATCAGATTTTAACTTTGTTATATTTTTAGTTATATAGGAAAACTGAAGGTGACCTTAGGTTAAAATATTATAATAAAGTTTTTTTTTTATGCACGTTAAGATTGGAATCTTAAATTGTTGTCCATTACAGACAAATTTAGATTTTATTATAATTTCAAAAAAAAATAAAAAATAAAAATAAAAATAAAAACCGTAATGGACAACACCCGCTTAATGGTCAAAGGTCATGGTCACTCTAGTCATTAGAGTTGTATACATTATGTACTATGTAAATATCGTACGTGTCGTATATGTAAACATTATCTGATCCTAGTCTTATACATATATATATATATATATATATATATTATAATTGTATATAACACAGTGCCTATATTTTTGGTGTAAAATAATACATTATTTATTTTAAAATATTTATGTGTATCTTTAAGATCAATTTTTTCAGTAATAAATGTAATAAATCATAAAAAATTACATTTTTTCATCGACTGATAGTTTTAAAAAGTGAAATTTAAAAGTTTTTTCAGTTGGTAAGAAAATATTATAAGTGTTAAATGACTGCTGAAACCGAAATATTCAACGGAGATCACTGGTGAATGGACTCATGAAAATCAATGAAATCGACACTTTTATGTGAATGTATATTAAACCCATATCAAAATGAGATTGGCATCAGTATAATATGTATGTAAATTATACATACAGTTTCATAATAGATATTGATAAGGATCTTACCCAATGAAATGTTAGAACCTTTGTTTTAAAATAAGTAGCAATGTTTGAAGGAATGTAGTATTGAAATTTAAAGATTTTTTAAGCTAATTATGAATATTTTAAAAGTTTATATAAGTTAAGGCTATCATAAAAATTCTTCAATTGGTTTTTTATTCATAATCATTGTTCTATATATATAATATTTCACACGTCAACGATTATGTAAATTATATAGCGACTGTCGTTAGTTATGGGTCAATCGATTTACGTATACACACACACACCCACCGATATGCGTGCTGGATAATATATTCGATAGAATGACATGAAATAAGTAGATATTTCAAGTTCATACCTACTTAGCACGTGTTATCCTCAAGGATACATTTAATCAGAAAACCATGAAATCGAAAATAAAAAAATGTCCGGTCGTCTGCAAAACGAAATCAGTATAACTACATAATATTATATTGTTGAAAGGTCAGAGAAAAAGAAAATGTTTTATGGATATTGCAATTTCACCTCCCTCTGTGGTTATTGTATAAATATTAAATTGAGTTCGTTTCACTACAGAATGTATTTAAGTACTCGTTGTTGGTGCGTCACATGTAGATAAATCGAGAACGCGTATCATTCAAGTGCCGGCTGAACTCGTTTGCAAACGTTATCTTATTTTTTGTATATAAGACTCGTTGGTGCGAAAATCGGGATGAATCTAGTGTAACATGAACGCTACATTCGCCGATTAATTTTTATAATTAATAATCCAAAGGTTTGCGAGGACTCGAGCCAAACGTAATCCGAAGTATGATTTCAAAAACTCGTTTTTTTAAGAGAGGTCACAATTAGTTTGTGGTTGTACAACGCAATAACTTAAGTAGGTACTGAAAACAAAACGGATACACAAACGGGCGGTTGAATAAAACATTAATTGTCAAATCGGTTTATCTAACTAGCGGCAACATTCGTAATAAAAAAAGTATGATTTATAGATGTACTCGATTGGCAGATTAACGAAGTAAACACGACTCCCGAACCACGTCGAACGGGAATGTACGACGCAAATCACAAGTGGGACAAAGAGCGATAGGGTGTTAAGTAAAGGTGGGTGATAGTCGAGTACAAAATTATTCTTTATTTAATTGATTTTTATAGTTAATTTTGATGTATAATTTGATTATTTTTTTGGTTATTAATTATTCCACAAAATCCTAATTATCTCAAACGGATTGTAGATTACTTGAAATTTCAACTTTGTGAAACGCTGAAACCGACGTGTTACGTATTTATAAAATATTATCAAAAATATCGTAAATGATGTTGTTATAACTGTGAGAGGGGCTAATCTAACTGATTCAACACTCGCGATCGATAAGTTATTTACTCTTACCATTCTTTTCCTACATTATTGTCTTTTCTCTTACTTTGAACAATATTCGAAAATTATGTAATTAGTTTATTCGCAATAATACATTAATCTACGAGTTGTAAAATATTCAGCCTTCCTACCTTTGCAAGGCCCTGGGCAAAACTTATTTAACTTATTTAACCAATAATGCAATAACTAAAGTTATTTATAGTTTATATCCACACAGGCTTACGCCTATGCGTAATTAAAGGCGAAAATTCCATCTCCATACAAAATATTTTTCAATGTAATTTTTTAAAGCGCGAGGCCCTGGACATATGCCCCTTTTTGCCCCCTCCCCCTAACGCCGGCCCTGATATTCAGAAGATTATTTAATCTTTAGGGCACGGCTAAAGTTACTTTAAACGAAGCATTCATCATTTGCAAAACAATCGGTTACTCGAGCTATTATTTATTTTTTATTAATAATTTCGATTCGTTTCGTCCAGCTCTGGTGTTTAGGTCCAGGTGCCACGGCGGGCTGCGGGCGCGGTATACTCACTCGGGTCGGCGGTCGGTCCTACGCGGGGCTGAGGCGCGCTGGTGCTGCTGGTCGTAGAGCACGCGCGGCTTGCTCGAGTACGAGTAGTACCGTTCGGAGTCGGCCGCGCGGTCGTGATCGTGGTCGAGGCCCAGCAGGGCGGCCAGGTCGGGCGGCGGGTCCAGGAAGATTCCGGTCTTCACGGTGGTCATGAACACCGGTTTCCTGGACGTGGCCGCGTGCTTGCCGCCACCTTCGCGCCGCTGCAGTTTCTTCAGCTTCGAATCTAGATTCCGGGCGAACCGGCGCCGGTCACCGTCATCGCCGCCGCCGCCGCCGCCGCCGTCACCGATGATCACGAACGACGACGACGACGTGTTGTCGCTACCGGTGGCGGCGGCGGCGGCGGCTGCGGTGTTTCCGTCTTCGCGCATCGCCCGGAACTCAGACACCGGGAACGGCGCGTGTGGAACGGGACGCGTGCGGCCGCGCGAGTGAACGTCGACGGCGAAACGCGACGGCCATCGGGTCGGACGGCACCGGCTTGACTGGCCGGCCGACGAACGACGGCCGCGCGCGGGGGTTGCGCGTCGTGGGCTAGCGTGCCGCCGGCAGGGACGCACGCACGCGCCTAGGCCCGTTGACCAGTGACCGCACGGCGGTGGCGGTCGCGCGGGTCAGTGGCTCTCGCCGCCGCCTCGACCCGGTCCGTGTGTACGTGTTGGGCGCGGAGCGCTAAAAAAAAAAATCGAATAAAAGAAATAGAATAGGCAACGACCGCGTTGGCGAGCACTGTTGTTCCGTGTGCGAGTGCGTGCCTGTGAACGACACGTGCGTGCAAGTACAGGGCGAGCGGCGAAACTTCCCGAAGTCGGTGGCGGGTGCGCTCGTACCGTCCCCCGGTTTTGCTTCTGGTGTCCGTGGCGAGCTTAAGATCCGCGGGGAGCTGGTGTGCGGGCACGTGGCCGACTATTTTTCCCTAAGGCGGACAGCAGTTTTTTTATTTCGTCCATTTGTACCCGATGCAAGTAAACATACCCCTCTCTTATTTCTGTTCCACGATTTCCATGCGAACGCCACTTTCTAACGATGCATTTATAATTAAATTTCGTTTTACCCACAAACATTTTTTCCCCGTTTCGCGTTTTGAATTGTGAAAAATCACGATTTTCAAAAATTCGGTTTTCAAGAAACGAACAATACCTAACAATCGAATATTACTTATGAAATTATCATGTATATAAAAATAACATGTCCCTTGTATTGATATGGTTGTGTGTTAGTTTTTTTATTTGTTTACATTTTATTATACAAGTATTATGTACACTGTTGTCAGTTGTGTTTATTGGAAATTAACATCTGTCGTCTAATTTTTTATGTTTTGCAATTTTCAATGAATATCAAGACGTTTTATCCCAAATGATCGGTTGACGAACGTTGATGGAATCAAATATTGGATTTTTTTTCACGACCATGGTGGCTATAAGATACATATAAACATTGGGATAATAAGAATAAAAATATGAAACATTTAAAAAAAAATTAAATGATAAAGTCGGAGTCACTAACTATTAACGCGTTCTCGGTTTATCTACATTTGAATTATTAATTATTGCCGAACGTTTTGAAAAACTTATAATATCGATGAAAAAATATGTATATGTAGAAAGTAAAAGTACTTAATTATGTAAAATTTTTACTATGATAAATGGATATATACAAATCATATATTGTATACCATATTGTTGGCATAATTATGCGTAAAAGTTCAGTACCGTATCGTCTAAAAATATCGATCGATAATAGTCTAAATTGATTACCGCAGTCGTTTGGTTATTCTCACGGAATCTCTAAAACTACGTCGATATATTCACTATATACGAGTATAATGTTAAAATCACTAAAGAAGATCTACCATGTCCCTTTGGCAACGGGAAATTACTGCAAATAATGTATACATTAAGGTGAGAAGTTATTTGTTTACAACTATCTATCCGATCAAACGGACGTAAAAAGAACAAAAAGAGCTTGGAAACGAAAATATCGTTTTGAAAATACAAACATACTCGGATACTTGATCTAAAAATATATCAAACATCAATAATACCAGTTAGTAAAAGACGAGGGGATCGTCGCTAATATTCTCCCAAAACGTATAATCTTAGATCATTGCATACAAAGTACACCGGAACGCGTCCATTCGGAAGCGTTATGATTTCGATACGAGCGTTCACCATTATTAACTAACCTTCAATCCTAGCAAGAGGTTTTGCGGGGCCGGGGTAGATTTAATCATTCTATTAAACATAACTTGCGTAAAAACATTTTTCCTTAGTATGGACATTATATTTCATTAACAAAGCGTCCACGTTATATTATATATTATAGTTTATTAATTGATTATTATAATACTGCTAAATATAAGAAATAGACTTAAGAAATTATTAAATCCCATGGCAGGGCCGCAGGCCACAGGGCCTCTAAAGTGGCGGAGCTCTTGGCAGCAGTTGTCTTTTCTGCCCTCTCCTTTCTGCCCTGTCATTTCTGCCCTGTCCTTCCGCCGACGCTGCTTGCCTTCGTTAAGGGTCGTATTGACACGGCCCCAGTGCCTAGTCCTCTCTCTCAACCGTACACACTGCCACTCTGGCCTAAAAGGGGAGAATATCGAGAACAATGTTAGATTCGCGGTGATTCAGTGTTACGCGCCCGGCATTCCGGCGCGTGGAGTCGCGGGCTCAAAACCCGTACCGTGCTAATTTTTTCATTACTTTCTCGATATCTCTCCCTGGACCGGCCACAACAACTGTGGCCGCGTCAGTATATTACTAAACGTGTCGTCCAAAATATTTATAGTATTGGGTTTTATTTTTGTTTCGGGAACATCGCCCTCTCCCTCGCGGTCTCGAGACGAATCGATCAGCACACCCTGTACACCCTCGAGGTCGTGTTCTCGCGTTGGCGGCACGCACTGCGCCGCGTTTCATATTCGTTTAAATATATGTATACAACGTACGCGATGACCTCGGCGGCCTGTTATTGCGCCGGTCGCGTCGGTGACTGAATATACGGATTTTAATGAATCGCCGTTGAGCACGGCAGCAGCGACTTCAGTTGCGGTCGAGGCGCGGCGGTGTGGTCAGACGTGAGGTGCGTGCGCGCTCCTGCCGTTCCCCCGCATCATTAAATAATTGATCGTTTTAACGCCCCCGACCCCCTCCCACACGAACAACCACGATGTGGTCACGTCGTCTTCAGAACTCTTCGACCGTTGATCCTTATAACCTAACCTACCCGCACGTGGGCACTAAGATAATCATTTTTTCCAACAACACACATAAGTTGTAAATATAAGTTTGCGTGGTCCGTGACATTTACTCAGTACATAAATTCGAATGTACCATAGGGCACGTGTGATTTTTCCCATTATCAGTATAAACGTTGATTCTGCGATATTCGTTCATGCGAGCAAATGTTTTCTGTGTCTCCTTATAACGGATGTGATTTTTGATGACACTTTTATTTTTTTACTGCACCAAGTGCATGGTCGCATACAACATTTCATGCCTTTCACATTGAACCCGGGGCGATGATCACGATGGCTAAATCCATGACGCGTCCGCCGATTCGTATTCTAGGGAAAATAATAAAATATTATACATGTACTTGCGTTTCGTCGTTCCAATGTGTACGCGTTGAATATGCAGGATTGATAAATGTCCTATAGTCTCCTTAACTTAGACGTACTTTGGGGAGCCAGACGAAGCCTGCTTAAACACGTCACTGTAATACGGAACTGTTTAAACTGGGTCGATGTTCATGCGTTTTCGTAAAACATTTCGGTGTTGGTTTCGAAGCACATTACATTTGAAAATCCAGATAGTATTCACTTATTTCATATTCACATAACGTTCAGTATTATACGTGCAAAATTTTTAATAAAAATAAAACCTAGGCTTACGAATTCGTTTAAAACGTTTACGAAAAAATTTCACAAAAATGATTTTTGTGCAGCAAGTTATTAGGGAATCTGAAGATGTTCTACATAATTCTCAACAGTCTTGAGATCCCGGCCGGTGCATTTTGCACTTATTGCACTCACAGTGTATGTGCAATACATTGCGCTATTATAATATCGTTAGCGGACCCACGGAGTCACCAACGGCGAATAACCTCAACCGAAAAACGTTGACCCGCCGTCATACATTTATCGTTCTCGAGGTCGCGTCGAGCTAAGTTAAGGTCCGTCGTTTCCGGCGCTACCTTGCTGCATAATTAATGCGGACCGCATTCAGTTTGGAGTTCTATTAACAACTGTAGAACACATAAATTATAATTTACATTGTCGTTATACGTTTCGATATAATAACGTAACGTTATATCATGTATTTGTTTACGGGCGATCGTAATTTTTTCAATCATTTTTATGGACATTAAATGTTGGTTTATTTTCCTGTACCACGTAAGAAATTATGACTACGAGTAATTACACCGAACAATATGATGCATCATCGAATCGGTATTTTATTTCAATTATAACATATCTGTAAGAGTTATAATTATTTATTTATCAGTTTATACGTTCGGTCAGATTGTTGTTATTGCAAAAACGATCACTGTGAACACGATTCGCGCATACTTTCAACATTTTGTTTGACATTAATCGGCGTTTCGTTTGAGGCCGTATTTTCCATATTGTACTTTTATTACTTTGTACGGTTTCCAAGTAAACTGTCATCGATAAACGCTAGGTGCATGCCAAACACAATAAACCATAAAACGCTGCAGTAGATGGTGCACATGGGCAAATCGATATTTAATGGCGCTGAACATCAAACGTATGCAACTGACGTATTATTACGCCCTATTGGATTTACTGCGATTTCAAACGAGGTCGATACAAAAGTGTTTATTTTAACCATCGGATGTTAACACGATCCACGATTTGATACATTTATACAACGGACCATCAACTTGGTGTACATACATGTGTGGTTAAATTCGCGCAAAAATGAACACATAAATGTATAATGTTAATATAACTGTATTAACTTGATCGATTCTAAAACGTTTCTTTTTTCTAAACGAAATCACATAACTTCTCGTGATTTTCTAGTTTTATTCTTTGCTGGTAACTGTACAATGGTGTATATGTTTAGATCGTAAGAAAACAATAAGAATAACGTGACGATTTCCAACGTGCCACACGTATAAAATGGATTTACAACCTACGAGCAAAATTTTAATGTGATAAATATGTATGGTTTAGTACTGGAGAACACGAACGAACCATGACCCAAAATGACTTCAAGTAAAAACTATTTGAATTATGAAACGAGTTAGAATGGTCATAATAAAAACATTTGGTGATTATCAAATAGCAATGTTGAACAAATCGTAATATGATTAATGATTAAT